>JAXQQM020085695.1:0-29191 GCA_034641835.2 Pinus albicaulis | reverse complement strand
TTGCTGATTTACCTCAGATATCAGCTCTATTATGTAGCATCTCTTTCTGCTCTTCTTTTCTTAATATTCTCTACCTCACTCTTCTAGACTCTGCATTCTCTATATTTTCTTTCTCTAACCTCTTTTATGCATATCCAGTTGATATTATATATATATTTCCTCACATGACTGTTTGTATTCCTCTAGGAATTCGAAATGGATAGTCATATCTCTTGGTCTTCAGCCTTCTCATTTTTTTTCAGCTCACTTAGAAAAATGTAACTGTAGGTGCTTATTTTAACATTACAGTGGGATATTTTCTCTTTTTCGAAGACTTGCCAATGCATCACAACAATATAAATTTAAATAAAACATTTACATTCAAATTACAAATGAGAACTCCAACTCACTTGTTTTGTCTCTTGGCTTGCTACGCATTTGTCTTTTCGCTGACTGTGTCTTTGACCCCTTTCGGCTCTGTTTGTTTCCTTATTCGCTGTCACAGGGTAACGTCCATATGCCATACCTTTGTAACTGTGCTTTTTATATCAGCCCCTTTTATATATATAACTGCTGACTCTAAATCTGAGCAAATTCCAACGTTTTATACACAGCAAGTGTCTTTTTGATGTGGTCAGTTCCGCAAGCGGAACATACATACACCACGGCCTTTTTTTTAAGGCCCGATGCGATTACACACATCGCAATTGTTTTATATTAACAATCGCCCTCCACCTTAAGCCGAGGCTTGTGGGTCCACAGACCACGCGGCACATTTCAATAACAATGCCTTTTATATATATAACAACACCTTTTATATATATAACCCAATTTCATTTCTCATTTTAATCATACAAACTGCCTTTTCCACTATAACAATAAAGAATCATGTTAATACTTAACAAATGCCCTTTCAGGCCCACTTTCCACGCTTTTCGATGCAATCTATTTCTCCTCGAGAGGTTTTCGATTGCGATTGATCACAATTGCAAGCTGCCTTGCTCCGATGCGATTGATACCCTCCACAGATTTCCGATTTCGATTGATCGCAATCGCAAGTTTCATTAACCTGTTCCGCTGTGCTTAAATTTTCTGATGCGATGAAACATTTTTCATTTGGATGTGCCGATGCGATGGGTCCGATGCAATTAATCACTGTTCACTCAATTTTTCTGATGCGATGAATGATTTGCTTTGAAGCGTAACTTAAGCCTGTATAAATCATAGTTTATAAGTCCATCGGGTCCAAACTTCAATTGCAATCTCAACTTCATGTTTGCATGTTCTGCTGCTTTTTTTTTCTCCAATGCGATTTGGTCCCACCTTATGGTACTTTGGTTATTTTTTTATCATAAAGCGCTCCACTTATAAATATATATATTTATGCTTTGAACATTTGTTTATATGATCTGGGCTTCATCGTAATCACAATTTCTTTGTTTATATATGTTCCGACACATATCAATTATAGTTTATAAACCCATCAGGTCCGAGCTTCATCGCAATCGCAACCTGTTGTTAACCTGTTCTGCTGTCAATTTTCCGATGCGATTGGGAAAGGGTCCCACCATATAAGGCTTTGATACCTTTGGTTCTTTGTCCATTAAAGCGCTCCATTAAAAATTTATGTGTATATATATATATATATATATATATATATATATATATATATATATATATATATATATATATATATATATATATATATATATATATAAAAGCTTTGAACCTTTTTGTATAAGGCGTTGCATATATATATATATAAGTTTTATGTTTCAGCTTTAGAGTATCCTCCAGCGGGGTAAGTGATTCTCGAAATTTATATATATATATATATATCCTCCGGCTTGGGTTTTGATTCTCGAAATAAGGTTTATATATATATATATATACTTTGCCGCATGGGTTTAAGATTCCCGGAATATTGTGTATTCTTCCGCCTGGGTTGCGGTTCCCGGAATTGTGTTTATGTATCCACCAGCTGGGGTAGTGATTCTCGGAATAACAGCTCTAACTCTGCCTCTGCCTTCGCTTCTTCTATCGCTCAACCTCTGTCTCTACTGCTGTGATAATGGCTTCGCCTCTTCCTCTGCCTCAGATAACTACTCTGCCTCTATATTTGCTGCCTCTGATAACGGCTCTACCTCTATATTCGCTGCCTCTACCTCTGCCCGTCTCCTTTGCTTCCTTCATTCGCTTCTTTGCTGCCTCCTTTGTATGTATCTATTTTTGTTGCCTTCATTGCCATCAATGACAACATTTCCAACATCAAGGGCGCAGACGAGTGGAGGGAACACTTCCTGACTCTAGGCAGTAGCTCGTTGTGCAACGTTGACAAGTGTCAAGGAGGCAGGGTTGTCTCGAGTTGTGGTAACCCGTTCTAACAGCTGATGGAGGCACGCAATGGTGAACTGAGCATCCTGGGAGAGCTAGAGTGTGGTGTTGGCCCAAAGTTTCAACTATTTTCGAATGACATGCTTGGCGCGGTGAAGGTTCTCAATCATGTCTATGATGGCTAGACGCTGCACAGAGACATTGGAGGGTGAGGAAGCTCTGACCTGATCAAGAGCAGCTTATTCCTTCTGGATATCCTAAAGCATAGAATGGTGTCGGACTATTGTCCAGAGCTACGTAGCTACTTCAACCAACTACTTGCCCCAAGTAAGCTGCTCCTGAACAACATTTGTTGCATCTGTGACCAATGCAATGCGTTGTGCCTGTACTGCCAGAGGTATTTCACCCTGTTGTCGCATAGTCTGGTCTCGATGACGGACCTATTGCAACACCTTGTCGTATAATCCTTGTAGTGCCGCGTGGGATAGCTGCGCCAAATAAATTTGGATGTTCATAGTGGTTGGAGCATGATCATTAGCTAGGACAGCGCGAGGTAGCGAACATATGTGGCTTCTGCTGGGCGGTACTCTAGAATTGCAGAGGAGTCGCAACATATCCCTATAGCGCAGCGTTCCTTCCTGGCGCAGAATTAGTCTTGACCTGATTGTGACACTGTTGGTGGGGAATAACGTACCTTCTTCTACTATATCCTATGAGGCCATCCGGCTGGGTCCCGCGATCGTCCCTAAGGTGCGAAGGTCAGGACCTCTTGTTGTGCAGCTAGGTTGTCTCTCTGTGTGGGTTTTATAGGAAATTCCCTCTGTAGGGGGCCAACGCCCACTCAGTTGATCTAACTTGGCATTCCCATATCCCCTTGATATGATGTCTGTGGTTGCTGAACAACCAGAGACCAAAACATTCGGCAGGTTAGGATCCACCATAGCAATAGAAAGACCTATGTTCTAGGAGATATCAACGAGCCAAGTAAGCTAGTCGTCGGATAACAGGGGCATGGTGTAGAGGCAATAAGTAGCCTATTGTGAAGTTATCCTACTATCTATACATCGTCCGGGGTTATTTAATGGTCGAGTAGCCCATGCGCGAAACTTACCATCGTTCGTTCGAATCTGGCTTACCATAAATGGTCGCATTGATGGTCTGCCGCCCCTTTTTCATAACAGAAAGGTTCCTTACCTATCAACGTGGGGTAGGATAATGATCGTTAGTCGTACCTGAGGATTCTCCCACAAATTGCCAGACATTGGATGACGTCTGCGTGCCGTGACTGTTGGAATAGGGTCTCGTAGAACCTGCAAAACTGGTCCATTTTGAATATTTTTTATTAGATTTAGTCTAGTGTAGGGGTTTTGGGGCGGGTCAAAGCCCCGAAAGTGTTGTAACAGGTAAAAGGGTAAATAAGGGGTCCGAAAACCATGGTTTGCGGATCATAGGAAAGTCTAGGCTAGATTGCTATAAATAGAGGGACATTTTGTACTGTAGAGGATAGGATTGATAAGCTATTGATGCAAATTGTGGTTTAAGCTATCTGTTTGGGTTTTGGGGAAAGAACTCCTACTAGCTATGTGTGCGGAGATCCAAGTCCAGTTGTTTGCGGACCCTGCTACTGTGTGCGCAGGTTGGGAAGGGAATTGTAAGGAAGGATTGAAGAATGAATGAATAAGAAAGATTGATAGAGAACTGAATCTCTGAGCACTCTTGTGCGAATTGTTGGTAATTACTGCACTGTGTATTTTATTTTACTGCGAATTCCTGGATCTTCCTTTCGAACCAGTCTTCGATTTCCTTTCTTTCAGGATTCCAGTATTCTCTTGTCATTACGTGATCCCTTTCTCAAACTTCTTCCAGTCCCAACAACAGAACCATTTGTTCGCTCGAGGGGTCCTAACCTAGGTTCAGAGTGCAAGGTTTTCCAACAAACCCCTATACTACTGGCCCTTTCGGCAGTGACTTGCTTGTGCAGGTCAAAGTCTCACCTGAAGTAGTATGGGAGGGTGCTGGAACCAAGTTTCCGCACCCTGAGAAAGGATAGGTAAGGCAAGCAGAGCTACGTTAAGCCCTATAATTCCCAAATTACTTCGCTCTGCACAGGGTTAATTTAGTCTCTATTCACATCCACATGCACTAAATCTATAATGATATGCCTTTATGATAGTAACACAACATTACATAAACAAAAAAGAACATAACAGAACCAATCCAGATACTGGAACCACATTTACACAGATATTCGCATCTTAAACACAGAAAATACACAGTGCAGCAATTACCAACAATTCGCACAAGAGTACTCAGAGATTCAGTTCTCTATCAATCTTTCTTATTCATTCATTCATCAATCCTTCCTTACAATTCCCTTCCCAACCTGCGCACACAGCAATAGGGTTCGCACACAGCTGGACTTGGATCTCCACACACACAGCCAGTAGGAATCCTTTCCCCAAAACCCAAATAGATAGCTTAAACCACAATTCGCATCAATAGCTTATCAATCCTATCCTCCACAGTACAAAATGCCCCTCTATTTATAGCAATCTAGCCTAGACTTTCCTATGGTCCACAAACCATGGTTTTCGGACCCCTGGTTTACCCTTTTACCTATTACAATGCTTTCGGGGCTTTGACCAACCCCAAAACCCCTGCGCTAGACTAAATCTAATAAAAAATATTCAAAATGAACCAGTTTCGCAGCTTGTAGGAGACCCTGTTCCAACGGTCTTAGAATAGAGCTTATATCTCCGAAACCATGATGTTTTTTGAAAAATTGGAGGAGGCTTTTGTCACTAAGAATGTTCAGAAGAAAAAAATCTCTTGGATTTTTGAAACCCATCTCCAGCTGTCCAGAATATGCATTTTCAAAACATGTATAAAACAGGAAAACTCTGTTTACTGAAAATAGGGCCCAAAGAAGTCCTTGTATCTCCCAACTGATAGCACCTGTGAGAAAATTGAAAGAGGTTATTTTTAATTTTTTGATGATTGAAAATTCACATCTATTCATCCATAATACTCTCTTTAAACTTACTGCTCAAACAGTCCAAAAACATAGCAATTTCCTTGTTAGCTCCAACATAAATTCAAACAACTTCAATAGATGCATGCTTAAACAAAGCTAGGGTCCTCCATGAACAGATTAAGGTATATGGGATTCTATATTATCCACAAAGCCACCTTTTTATGCTTTCTTGTGCATGACCATCTCCTTTTATAACAAATTTAACCTCTTAAAAAGGTGACACTTGTAAATACAAATTGGACAACAAGCTGCTTGGTATGGTGAGGCAGCTCTCAAATAGTGACAATGAGATGCTTCACATGCAAGAATGAATGTTGAATGACAAATAGCAGCCTAGGGTAATATTTTATGTTTTAAATGACAGCTCATGCTTTAATCATGACACATACATGCCAAAAGGTAATGATGACCTCAGACATGGCTATGTACCTTTAAGTTAACCATAAGAGGCTCGAATGACATTAACCTTAACTCCTCCAATGATGAACTAACAACATTGCACAAGATAAATTGAAAAACCTTTTTTCATATAATTTTAGTTCATTTCCTAGCAGTTTCGCTATGAAAATATTAGGCAGTTTTGTAGTGAAAAGTGCTATTTTACAGTGTAAAACGCTACGAAAAGAGGGAAAACTAGCTAAAGTGTCCTTTTTGAATTTGAATTCTTGGGAAATGAAATCTGACACCTAATGATGACTGATGGGACATGAAATGACATAAATGGAGGTGACCTTAAACCTTAGGATAGGTTAAACATGTAAAAAAAATGAAATTTTCCTATACCAGCTGTTACACAGCAATTTGTCATTGTCCCTACAATCCCCATCCCGCACATTGGAGGGCCCAATCTGTGACCTGTGAGAAGAGACAACAATTGAAATACTTTAATTGCATCCCGAAGATGAGTTTATTGCCTTGAGACATCTCCCGAAAACTCCTAAAAATAGCTCTTTCCATTGGCGCGGCCCATAGTCTGGGGCTCGCGCCAAGGGGCAAATCCTCCAAAGAGGGGCGCGCTAATCGGGCGCCCGTCATAGAGCCGCACCACGCCCAACCATATTAAGAGGTGTTTTTTAAAAATAAAAGGTGTTTCATCCTAACAAATTCCTGGACTGATATCTATCTTGAGTTGGGTGGTTTGGCTACAGATTTCCATAGAGAGGAAGTGGTTTGCCACCTCTCATGGAAGCTTCCTTGATGATAGGGAAAATCCCATAATTATAGGGATCCCAACTTCCCTTCCTCCTTCTATAAAATCTTGCCCATTTCCCTTGCAAGCTAGTTCCAGAATCTCCAAGTTCCCAAGAGCTTTCATATCTTTATGTTGCAAGAGCCTTCTTGATTCCCTAAGGCTAAATCCAAGCAAGGAGACTATTGCCAAGTATCCGGAGAGAGAGGCTTGTCCCATCCTTGACAGGCTTTATCGAGACATGTTCTGCTGATGACCCGCCAAAGGAGAATTCAGCGTCGAAGCTTTGGTTGTATTCTTCTTTTTGACTCATTAATATTAAGCGACTATTGGTTATGGTTCCACTCTTTTTCTTGATCATGTTCATGAGTTATGTCCTCTTCGACTGACATATAGTTGTATGTACTGGATTTTATGCTTGCGTTTGTGTTGTTTCTTGCATGTGCAGGTGTCCGATCACGGAGATCGTGAGGATTGTGATCTGCCAGGGCGAAGGAATGGGAGCACCACCTCTTCTACAAATGACAGTGTTGGATTCCAGGTAAGCCTTCCTCGCAAGTCGGTTTATTTACGATTAGGAACCTGCACTGTAGCGTGTTTGATTGTTGCTAGACCCGATCTGGGCTAGTAGGGATCGCCTCTATCGACAGAGGGGATTTACCTCCTCAACAATTTGGCGACTCCACTGGGGACTCAGCTTGTTGTTTGATTTGTAAACTATAGACAGAGCCTGAAGCACAGCCAGATATCCTTCAAAACGCTTTTGCTCTGCATTAGCGGAGTAGATCAACGTTGCTTCAATCAATCTCTGGTTTGGTTTACGGACTGAACAACTTAGAGTTTTGTCTTCTCTTTCCGGTCAACTTCTTGGCCTTGCTTGCTTGGTCAGCTCTTTGGGCTGGATTTTCCTGTTTGTTTGGCTTTGTTTTAGCCTTATCATCACTTGTCTATGTCTGAGATTGCTTGTTTTTTATTTTTTCCATAGTAAACTCGGCTGGCATGTTTTTCAGCGTGACAGTCACGCCCATTGGTGCAGGTTACCTGTGTATCACCTGCGCCATTGCGTTTCTGGTGCTAATTTCAAGCTCACAGACGCACCAATCTTGTGAGCTATTAGGGTTTGCTGTGTTTCATGCTTTCTGAGGCTGACTTGTGATTTAGATCTTTTTTTTTCGGCTGTTTGAGTGCACTGGAGCCTAGTTTGACTGGTTGGAACCTCCTTCTTTTGGTTGTTTGCCTATTTCTTTCGATTTTGCATATGAGCCCTAGGGCATCTAGGTGCCTTTGTGAGTCGAGCCTCCCTTGGGAGTTTTTGGTTTTCGTTCGTTCAATCGACTTTCGGATTGCTTCCTTGCATTCGTTTGACAGTTGTCTATCATCTTATTGCGCTTTTTGAGTGACTGCTTTCGTTTTCATTCGAATTTCGCTTTACTTCGTTCTGGGCCTAGATTATACGGCCCATTGGTTTCTTTGGGACCTTTTCTTGGTTTTGAGAGACTTTTGGTCGGTTTGAGATCTGATTGTTTGTGCCATTGAGTGAAATCTGTTTGTTTTTCTCTCTTAATATCATTTCTTGAATTGATTTTTATTTGTTTTCGGTTTGTTTAGTGCATCTAGCTATCAAACATTGAAAATAAAAAAATCTCTTTTTCTTTTGGTTGATTAGTGCAAATTGAAATCTTTTCGATTTTACTAGTAATTAGTGAATTTGAAAGAAAAGTTTTTAGTTTCATTAGTTTCATTAGAGATATCATTGATTGTCTTCTGATCATTTTGTTTGTGTAAAAAGCTCTCAACTCTTCTGTAGCTAGCTTTCATCGAACGAAATGATATACTTTGGCATGTAGTTTTTCATTTAGGAGATTTTTGAGACACCACATTCGTTAGGGCCTGAAAACTGAAACGTAATTGAAGATCAACTTTAAAATCTACTCAATTTACACTAAGGCAGCATTGAAATCTAACGAAACACATTTAGAGGTCTAGGCTAGAGATGTGTTCCGGCGTCTTAAAACCTAGTAGTTTTCGCTCGCCTCTTGGCTTTAGACAGCACTAGTACGGACTTGTGCTCCCCGTACCATCGCGTATATAAAGGGAGACCCCTCTAGGTTTCAATCCTTTATCCATAGGAAGCTGAGTCTGCCGCCCTATACCCGTGATACACCGGACACAGCATTCGGGGAGATTGCCTGCACGTACATAAAGTCCTTGGTTGATTTCTCTTTCATTATTGAAACCAAGGTGTATATTGCAGTTCAAGGTGATTTGGTACACCTTTTTGCCTAGTATTCCTGAGCAGTCATTTGATCTTTTCTGACTCCCTAAATTTGAAAGGATCACCAAGCGCTTGTCCTTTCACGCTTGTGTCAAATTTGAAAGAGATAGAGTCACCTTTTTGACCATTTCTCGACTCTTAAAACATGAAACGGTGAAGTTTCTTATTTTTCAATGTGGTGAAAAATTAATCACCCGCGATCAAACACCCTGTTAGATTCTGATTGTTGGTCGTTTGATTGTGTGTCTTGACTCTTTTTCAGCCCATGTGTGGTTTTGAGTTTTGATGACAACTTTTTCAGAGTTTACCAACCAAGGAATCCCCTCAGATGGGAATCCTGGTCATTTTCCTTCTTTTGGGAATGTTGGTGCTCCCTACATGGCAACGTTGTCCCTCCCTGGGTTAGCTGTTGGGTTGCCTGTTTGGTTGTTTTCAACCTCTATGGTCCCAAATGTCTCCACTACTGTTCAATCAGTTCCTCCGACGGAACAACATCATGTTGATTCCTAGGTGGACCTCTCCCCTTCTTCGCCTATTTCTGCGTCCTCATCTTCTACTTCGCCTGGTGAAAGTCTGGATTCGAGTAACCAGGTGGATAAGAAGAAGAAGAAGAAGACAAAGAAGAAGAAGTCCGATAAGCGAGAGGCTAAATGTATAGCTACTGCCTCTGAGACATCTCCTCTTGATATACCTTCCAACCCTCCACGGAAAGTCAAGTTCCCCTGCATGTTGTGCGCGGGAGACCATCTTCTTTGAGACTGCCCTGGCATTCCCAAGGTGCTTGAAGCATGGTCCAATGGCCGTCCACCGTTGCCTTTGACTTTCGGGAGCCAGGTTGGGGGCACGTCTTCAGCTGGTGCTGATAAGGCTCCTATGAAGCAGGGTAAGATCACCAATCCCTGTAAGTTGTGTGAAGGGCACCATGCCATTCACCTTTGTCCTTATATGGATGAAGCCAAGCGAGTCTTGGACAACCCAACTGTTTCAACACCATGCCTCCTAGCTGGTTATAAACAACTCTCTTTGATTCTTCCACCTACTGATGATACGATTGGTCAAAAATCATCTTTGGTCGATCCCACTCCCTCAGAAATTTGAATTCAAAAATCCGTCCCTGACCAACCATTGGTCGTGGGATCAGTTGAGCTGGCCCCGTCCGCGGTGCACCAGGTCTTTTCTATCGAGAGTGGATCTAACATCCCTCATGTCCTTCTGGTTTCTTTAGATTCTTCAGACTTGGAGAAAAATTCTCCTATCCCTGTACTTCAAGAAGCTGCTCCTCCGCCTCCCACGATGGAGGCTCCGGAGGCTACCCCTCCCGCCTTCGAGATGGAGGTTATGGAGGATGCTCCTTCTTCCGTAACACCAAGGGAAGACCTTCTCGGTTCGATGGTAGCCCCTCCGAGTAGTTTGGTCGCTTCCTTTGTTTGGAATCGATTTGCAGGATTTCTCCTTCCATCCTATGTGCCTTTCGAGATCACAGTAAAGGCTTTTGGTTTGGTTGTACCCAGTACCATTATAGACGAAGGCGCCTCCGTTAGTATTCTATCCTCAACTACCTGGCAAGATGTCGGTTCGCCGCCGCTTGCACCTGTTACGCAGAATCTGTTGACTTTTAACAGAAGGACGAGTCAACCATTGGGGATCCTTCCAAGGTTACCTATTACTTTGGGAGGTAAAACCGTCCATATGGACGTCATGGTTGTTCCTGGCCCCTTGGATTTTAATCTGCTCCTGGGGCGCGATTACACCTATGCCATGGGAGCGCTCGTCTCCTCCCTTTTTCATGTGGCCTGTTTTCCGCATGAAGGATGGATTGTGACCATTGATCAGCTTTCATTCTTTGGTCCTAATGTGGCAACTGGCCCGCCATCACCCCCTCCTGGTTTTTATCCACCCGTTGTATCTGCCCCACTGCAGATCAACTATGTGGCTACCTACCCCATGCCCACACTCAGTGACGACGCCGTTGTGCATAGTGTACTGGGGGCATTGGGTCCTGATTTCCATGATGTCATTCTCCCACCCAGTGTAGGACTCTTGGAAGCCATAACTTCTTGTTCATCATGACGAGTAGTCTGTCAGAGCATGGTTCGTTTCCTTGTGTCAAGCCCCTTAAAAAATGAAACAAGGTGTCCTGAGGATAGTTCTTTTAATGTGTCAACCTTGTTAAAATAATGAAACATGTTCTTGTTCAATTCGAGTCTTTGATCAGATCTCGTAAAATCCCAGTCGAGTATTTCTTAGATCTCATAATTTGAACCTTCACTCCATCTGCCTTTCATATGGATTGAAGTTTGGGGGGCATGTACCTCGAATTGAGTCACCATGCTGGGGGCATGCTTAACTTTTTCAAGCATATTTTGTTTCCGTTTCAATCTTGTGTAAAAATGAAACCGGTTTCAAGCATAGTTTATCTTTGTTTCAAGCTTGTGTAAAAATGAAACCAACTTCAAGCAGAGTTTCCTGATTTCAAGCTTGTGTAAAAATGAAACCATGCCCATTTTACCTCTTGTGATTTCCATTTTATCAGCCTGTTTTTCGAGATGAGCCTTGGTTTTCTCACTCCATCGTCACTATCTACTTGGCCGATCATATGCCTTCACTTGGTTGTTTTACCTATTCCTGAGGAACTACTGCGATGAGTGGTCTTGTTAGCCATCCTCTTGACCTTTACTTTTTCTGAGCAGTTCCACCATTACCGGAACCAGTTGCTACCCTTTATCCCACTCGTTCCTCCAGGAGGAGTCATCTTTCAGCTCTTTTCTGACTCTCTAAACATGAAAAGATTGTCGAGTCCCTTATCATTTCAATCTCGTTAAAGTGGTCACGAAACGACATCTACCCAGTATACGTTTACCCCTTTTTCGGGCTGGGATAGATTATTTACGAAAAAGGAATACCCTAGCCTATCGCGACTAGGAGGTTTTCTCAGATATTGTTTTCTACCTTTTCGGGTCCGAGGAACTATCTACGAAAAGGGACCGCTGGAGTTTACTTTTCTGCTGTCTTTTCAAACTCTCTAAACATGAAAAGACGCTGATTTCTTCCTTTGTCAGACTCGTTAAACCCTGATGACATCGGATTCAGTCGAAATGATGTTATTCGAGTCGCTCCTTCGTAGGGCTTGTTAAATGTACTAGGATAGATTCGGCCGAAGGGCGGACTTATATTACAAGCATATGCTATCCCCTTCAAGCTTGTTATCAAAAATAATTGGGGTACTCGCCAGAAATGGTGGGGGGAAATGGAACCAACATCATTGTCGTGTCGGCAGTATGTCGCTCTTGAACATGGCACTTGTCTGCATTTGTGTCAAGTTGGGGACATCTCATCTCGTTCTTCACTTGCCTCCATGGGTTTGGATAATCCCTTTTGACCTCTCATCTGTTCATTGCCTCATCACCATGACCTCTGATCCGTTGATGTCAAATACTGCCAAGTCCACTATTGTGCCATTATATGTTCAAGAGAAGTTGACCTCTGCAAAGTATCAACCTTCCTCTGATTCTCATATGATCCTAATTCACAAAAAACATCATGTTCCTCTGTCTCGTGTCGATGATGTGGGAAACATTATGGCCCACCTTTGATCAAGGTCACTTTCTGTCGACCTCAGCTCATTATCCAGGAAGCTGATCTAGAGACTCCCTTATGGTACCTTGCAGCCTGCATGCCTCAATGGCAAGTTCGTCGCATTCGACGTGAGGTTTTCATTATTGGCCTCCGATCAGGTGATTCTACGGGTGTTCGACGCCAGCTCATTGATTCGCATGCCGTGGATTGTACCTACAGTACCTTGAGGGCCATTTTCATTATTGGTGGTTCCTCTCGCGTCTGTTAACAACTTTCATCATTGGCTGGTAATCAGACGATGTTCTTGCATGTTCGACTTCAGCTCACATATTCGCATGCTTGAACTTGTACTTTGTTCGGGTCGAGATGGAGCGCAAGACCCTGGATTGTGTCTGTTGTAATCCAGGCTGCGATATTGTGGATTGTTATGATTATTTACATGAATCACTGATTGGATGGCTGCGACCATACCTGAGTCTATTTATCGATCTTCACTGGATGGCTACGTCCATGCCTTGGATCTAGATTATTGTACACTCTGTTATTGATGGCTGCGCCCATACCACACATATATATCATGTATCTGAGACATCAGTTGTACTTCACTCTGAAGGTTTTCTGATGGCAATGTTTTCAGTCGGCATGTTCTCGTAAAGCATTTCACCCCTCTCTCTCTCTTTCGGGCCTCATGCTTTAGGGGGCATCTGTTACACAACAATTTGTCACCGTCCCTACAATCCCCATCCCGCACATTGGAGGGCCCATTCCATGACCTGTGAGCAGAGACAAGACTTGAAAATACTTTCATTGCATCCCTCTGAAGATGAGCTTTCATTGCCCTGGAGACATCTCCCTGCAAAAAACCCTAAAAATAGCTCTTTTCCATTGGTGCGGTTCCATAGTTCAGCCCTCGCACCAAGGGGGCAAATCCTCCAAAGAGAGCGTGCCAATTGGCGCTCTGTCATAGAGCCGCACCTGTTCCAACCATATTAAGAGGTGTTTTTTAAAAATAAAAGGCGAAAGTTTCGTCCTAACAAATTCCTGGACTGATATCTATCTTGAGTTGGGTGGTTTGGCTACGGATTTCCATAGAGAGGAAGTGGTTTGCCACCTCTCATGGAAGCTTCCTTGATGATAGGGCCAATCCCATAATTATAGGGATCCCAACTTCCCTTCCTCCTTCTATAAAAGCTTGCCCATTTCCCTTGCAAGCTAGTTCTAGAATCTCCAAGTTCCCAAGAGCTTTCATATCTTTATGTTGCAAGAGCCTTCTTGATTCCCTAAGGCTAAATCCAAGCAAGGATACTATTTCCAAATATCTGGAGAGAGAGGCTTGTCCCATCCTTTACAGGCTTTATCGAGACATGTTCTGCTGACGACCCGCCAAAGGAGAATTCGGCGTCGAAGATTTGGTTGTATTTTTCTTTTTTACTCATTAATATTAAGCGACTATTGGTTATGGTTCCACTCTTGTTCTTGATCATGTTCATGAGTTATGTCCTCTTCGACTGACATATAGTTGTATGTAATGGATTTTATGCTTGCGTTTGTGTTGTTTCTTGCATGTGCAGGTGTCCGATCACGGAGATCGTGAGGATTGTGATCTGCCAGGGCGAAGGAACGGGAGCACCACCTCTTCTACAAATGACAGCGTTGGATTCCAGGTAAGCCTTCGTCGCAAGTCGATTTATTTACGATTAGGAACCTGCACTGTAGCGTGTTTGATTGTTGCTAGACTCGATCTAGGCTAGTAGGGATCGCCTTTGTCCGCAGAGGGGATTTACCTCCTCAACACCAGCTTGTGACAAATGAACTCTATGACCATACCTTTGACAAATTAACTCTAAGACCATGTCAAATAATGTTTCACTTTTTCTGAGTGATAACAGTGGCTCCACTTGGGATGGTATGCCCCTATGGTACACCAAAGAACTTGTAGTTCCAGTGCCATCCATCTTCTTGGAAATAAAAACTATGAAATTTTCCAAGTCTTATTCAAACTCTTCTGGCCTTCTCCTTGGGCTCAGGTTTGATGATTACTGTTGAAAAACCAAATTTGTACATACTGAAAAGGTGCTCAGTCTACTTGAGCTTATTCACACAGATTCCTACCTACCATAACAACTACAATATTCATGTTTGATTCAAGCAACATGAAACCTTCAATAAAGCCAGTCAATGAGCTTGTCTGACACTTGAACTCCTTAACTGCACTTGAACCAAAAGTAAACAGGATATTGAAATGACCAAGGCAACATAAAATGGTTATGATTTTCACAATGAAAATATAATTGGAAATTTGGACCCTAGAACTCTTCCGTGTAGTCAGCTATAGGATCATTGAAGACATATTTTATTTGATAATCCTTAAGACATTTTGCAGTTTTAGACAGTTCATATATGCTTTCTTTAGTAACATAAGATTTCAGTTGTGTGCTATCAATCTGATTTTCAAGAACAAGGTATTCTTCCTCAATCTCAAAAGAGAAAGGTATTAACACCCTCTCTTTGTGTTCTGGCATGATTTTTTTTTGAAAATACCGATCTTGATCATGCAGACTATAAGATTGAATTCGATCTTCTAAAACTTCAATATCTTTCTCAATGTTCTTAGCAACTTCATCCAAAAATTTAATCTTATCTTCTGACTTGCACTCAAATGACTTTAAATATGAAGACAAGGACAAAGACAAATTTTCATCCACTTCCTCATTAGTGTAATCATCATTCCATTGTTTAAAACCTTGAATAGAAGGAGAGTCTACCACCAACTCTATTATTTCCATCCATGTTTCCAAAAAAATAAGCCAAAAATCTGCAAATGACTTAATAGATCTGACAAGAAAGCTTTCAATCCACTGTTTACATTTCCCTTGAAATGAATCATAGAAAAATATGATCAAAAATATCTTCATGTCTGACTCTAATAAGTTCAGTAAAGTCACAGAAATCTGATATATACTTCAAGGTAAAAGTTAAATCCTCTCCATTAAATTTTGGACCATTCCTTAAAAAATATGCATCCTTGGGAAAAGGATTTGGGAAACCATAAATTTCTGGAAAATATATACATGCATACCTTGAAACAAGAATGGTAGCATCTGAGTTCATCATAAGTTGAGTGGAATCACCATGAATCTATGAAATTTTGAATTCTTCAACAATGGAGTCACCAAGGTAGTTCTCCAGCTTCAAAAAGTTTTGAGCTCCTGCTACCTCCAAGATTTCAGCTTCACTTTTTTGCACAAAAACTTCGGGAAATTAGTCTTCAAACTCCTCGCAAACGCACCAAAATGTTATCACCAAATTGAGTCCTGTTGGGCTGCTTCAGTGGTCAACTTAGAGTAACTCTTTCAAACCACCTATAACTAAACTTAGCCTCTTTAGTTTGAGAGGGATCTCTCAAGGGGGTTTTATGATATTAAATAATGATAATACTAGATGGCCAACTCTATGAATTGTGTCTTGGTTTTGTATGTTTGCAGGTTAAAAATATAAAGGCTTGCTACCATTGGGTTATGGAGTCAGTGACAGAGATCTTAATTACAAAGGCTCTCCTTGTGGAAGCTGAGGCATGTAGATATTTAAATGAAAGTAGAATACACACACAGAGAGAATTTACTCAATATATAAATGTTCAAAAGGAAGTCAGAGCACGAGAAACATGAATTTTGAGTAATGAACATTAAGATACTGAAACTAGGACATTAAGAAAGATATCAAATGGTTTAATGCTTGAAAGGAAGTCAGAGCATGCAAAGCACGAATTCTAAGTAATCAAACATTAATATATTGACAGAAAGTAATAATATACATAGGGCAGTGTTCATGAAAATATCAAATGAATCTCAGGTGAAGGATGAAACCAATAGTCGCTCTCTATTACTGACCATAACATCTTTACAATAAAATAAGTCAGCAGTAACACATTCCAACCCCTCACTACTTTGATGCTTTGTCTTTAAATAGAACTTATTTACAATAAAGATGATCTTCTTGGTGGCTAGACCATCGAATTCTGTTATGACACATCACATAACTGAAATACATAACTGAAAACTGAAAACTGACAACTACACCTTAAAGAAGACATTTCCTAATAGGACTCAAACTCCTATTTATTACAGCACTCTACCTTATCTTTGAAACAATTACATGACAATTAAAAATTAAATATCACATACTCGAAAAAGCTATGAAATAGCTCATCACCACTTTTCATATTAAAAGCCATCCTAGACATGTGGAACAAAACCCTATTTTTCAGGGATGCATAACCCTTATCTTCAACGAGAGATTTGGCTGATGACCTGTCTCCACAACACTTCCTTTGAGTCATAAATGTTTGATGTTAAGGTCCTTGACATGTTGGAGGAGTCTAGCTATCCAAAAATTCCATCAAGATGCTCCAAAACCTTCAAAAATAGCTCGCTATGAAAACACGACAGTTTCGTAGTGAACTTTGGTAGTGTTGAAAAATGCCTTCTGCACCCGATAACTTTTCTACTTTGTTGTTCCATGGTGTCAATCAAGTCATTACACATCCACACCATCAATCCCCCTTCTTGAAAGCTGCAAAAAATTACTTTAGAGGCAAAAAGGATGCTACAGGTTTTTTCGTAGCGTTTTCCTGTCTTTAAGCCTAGGAAACACTACAAAAAGAGGAAAGATAGTGTAAAAACACAGAATTTTCCTATTTCAAAATTGTCTTCACAAAATGAAATTTTGCTGCTAAAATCTGATCTTCTACATGTTATGGACCTCATCAAACTAATTAGGAACACAATCACCATCACCTTACATATTCAAAACATCTTTGCAGATTTTTCTAGTTTTTTCTGAAAAATAAGTCTTATAACATAGATTATATCTCTGAATCCATGATGTATTTTTAAAAACTGGAGGATTTTCTTTTCAATAAGAATTTTTTAAAGAGAAACCTCTCTTGGTGTTTTTAAAACCATCTCCAATTGTCCAGAATCTGCATTTGAAAAGCATGTATAAAACAAGAAAACTTTGTTTTCTGAAAATAGGGCCCAAAGACATCCCTGTATCTCCCAATTGGCATCACCTATGAGAAAAGTGAAAGAGGTTATTTTTCATTGTTCCGTTCTTGAAAATAAATTCTCTCATTATTTCCAAATTCATCTCTTTTCATCCATAATCCTCTCTTTAAACTTACTACTCAAACAGTCCTAAACACAACAATTTCCTTGTTAGCTCCAACATAAATTCAAACAACTTGAATTGATGCATGCTTCAGCAAAGCTTGGGTCCTCCATGAATATCTTAAGGTCCATGGGCTTATATCTTATCCACAGAGCCACCTTTGTATGATTTATTGTGCATGACCATCTCCTTTTATAACCAAGTTTCCCTCTTAAAAAGGTGACACTTGTAAAGACAAATTGGACAACAAGCTGCTTGGTGTGGTGAGGCAGATCTCAAACAGTGATAGTGAGATGCTTCACATGTAATAATTAATGTTGAATAAAAAATAACAGCTTAGGGTAAGGTTTTATGTTTTAAATGAAAACTCATGCTTTAATCATGACACATACATGCCGAAAGGGTAATGATGACCTCATACATGGCTATGTACCTTTGAGTTAACCATAAGAGGCTTGAATGACATTCACCTTAACTCCTCCAATGATGAACTGAAACCTTACACCGGATTTGATAAGATAGACAGAAAAACCTTTTTTCGTAGCGTGGTTAGTTCATTTCTAGGCAGTTTCGTAGCGAAAATTGCTATTTTACAGTGTAAAATGCTACGAAAAGAGGAAAAAATTAGCTAAAGTGAACTTTTTGAATTTGAATGCTTGGGAAATGAAATATGACACCTAATGATGACTTATGGGACATGACATGACATAAATGGAGGTGACCTTGAACCTTAGGATAGGTTAAACATGTAAAAAAATGAAATTTTCCTATACCAACTTGTGACAAATGAACTCTATGACCATACCTTTGACAAATGAACTCTAAGACCATGTCAAATAATGTTTCACTTTTTTTGAGTGATAACACTCCAAATCCATCCTTGACTGTCTCTTGATTTCTAGAAAAAATTTTCTATCCATGCTAACAAAAATTTTCCATGTGTTCTCAAGGTTTGTGCAAGGGAACCCTGTTGCTAATTATCAATTTCAGATCACTTAGGATTTCAACTTATGGAAAGAGGAGGAGTGATTCATGTTGATGAGTGAGGTGAAAATTGGTATGCCAATTTCAAAACAATTGTATTCTCCCATCATAATGCTCATCATCACAAGAAAACTCCACACTTCATTTTTGTTTTTGTTTTTAGGGTTCTGCTACAAGCTGTTTAGTGGAGGAATTTTGCAAAAATTATTAGATTTTTTTTTTTTTTTTCTAAGAGGTGAGAGATCAAGTACTTACCCCTTCTTTGCAGACTCCTTCAAAATTATAGGGTTTTGTAGCCAATAATTCTCAATATAGGGCCCTTTTTTCCTCTTGAAACAATCCTATAGTAGGTAGACTGCCTCCTGCAACACCTACTCTGTCTCTTGTAGACGCCCTATTTCATCTGTAGCTATTATGCTCGATCATGTGGCACCTAAAAATAAACTCCGTATCTCTTTTGTAGAATCCTGGGTAGCCCTTGGTATCATCTGGCTCGACCCTTGATGCCTTAATGAGCCTCTCTAACTATTTTGGGAATGAGCATTGATGCAACTGAAGTTGAGCCTTGTTATTTTATTTATTTCTGTGATATTGGGCTCAGAGCACTTGGGGTGACTTGGCCTTTGCACACATTTCCTCTTTTAACCATTGTACCCACTCCTCGTAATCATCACCCTTCTTAAATTTTCTTTTCCACATTTCATGAATGAGGAAGTTGGATGCACTTAATTGGTTGAGGGTGGTCAAGATTGCTGACCAATCCTTAGCTTATAAAACCTCATCTCTCATGCATTGACAACATATTTATAGCCGTAACATACTTAGGAGTGTTATAACATCATTTATCACCTCTATATATTTGATGATCTATGTATTGGCCTTGGGAAACCCTTTCCATTAATACTTGGTCCTTTTTAATTCCATACGAGACTCTGCCCTCTCAAAAAAACGTGCAGATGTGGGTCCACTCATATCTGAACTGCATATATAATTTAAAATAATAAAAAAATATGAATTTTGTATTATTTGGGTGGGGTTTATGGGTTACACCAAAAGCCCACCTACAAGAGCCCATGGCTAAACTGTTTCCCAACTGAAAAAAAAAAAAAAACTATTTTGAGGAAGTATAAATACACCTCATGGGAAGGCCTAAAGGGAGGAGAGAGATAGGTATTGATACTATAGCCTATTAGTCCCAGATCAAATATGATATCCTTGTGCCTCCTACACTTCCTTGGTTTAGGAAACCCTTGTTTCCTTCTTTGAGATGTTCACCTCATTTATGTGGCATCCTTGTGCACCTTTATGGAAGAAGATTGTTGAGGATTGGGTTGGACTGCTCCAGAGGATGGTTTCGCTTAGAGCCGTGGCTGAATCAGGTGGTATTCCTCCACATATTTTACATACATTAAAAAGGAAGCCCTATCATGTTCCTAATGTCGTGATCCTTAATGCTTTTACACATGTTAATGATATTGTTATAGTGGATTTATTTTTATTTTCTATAAGCTTATATGATCGAACCACTGACATCTAGGATATATATGTTGTTACAACTAGTCTATGTGATTTTCTTGAATGAGTTGCAGGTTTTGAAGCACATGGAGAAGCATAGGGCTTGAACCATGTAGGAATGACCTCAAACGTAGGACATATGGGTAAGGTCATATATCCCAAGTTTGCTAGTTTAAGCATTAGGACCATTAGTTTTATTGCTTATTACTGCTATATGCCTTCCGCTCTGTTTGGGTCCTCAACCCAAACCCTAGGGTAGTTTCTTCTGTAACAAAATTGGTGAATATGATGGGGATTACATCTGTGTAATTCCTACTTTGGGTTATTTTTCATCTGATTTGGGTTCTATGATTAGTCTGATCACTTTCCCAGTCTTATTGGTTCTTTACCCATCTAGGCAAAAGTCTCGATCTTCTGGATCAGGCTTGGATTTTTTAGTTTTTTTTTGCTGCCTATTTAATCACCTTTTCTATTTTACATAGTTATGTATATACACATTTTGGTCCAAATAAACATGTGTATATGTTGGTTTCCTTGTAGACAGTAGTGTATGCACATTGGTTGCTTACTGCCAAGCTCCATATGGTTAGTTTCAAATGAAATTTTGATTTTTAGAGTCCTCTAAGGTCTTTTTTCCTATTCTTTGCCACTATTGTGAAACCTTTGATGTGTCTAGATAGTGTTTTTTTTTCTTCTGTGTATCAATTTCTCTCTTTCTTGCTTGAAAAACTAGTCAACCTAGGGTTTACCTTGCTTGGTGAAGTTTCAGTTTTGCCTTTTGCACCAGAGATTCTTTTTGAGGTTCTTGGTTTTTATGACATTTCAGAGTAGTGATTTTGTGTCAATTTTCTCATGCTTTGCCTTTTCATTGCTTCAATTTTTGGTTTTTGGCTTGTTGGTTTTCTTGGTTTTCTCGATTTCTTAAGAAGAACTTTTCTGGAAAATTTTGAATTGTCTTCTTGGTTTTCTTGAAGTTTCTTTGATTGATGGAGTTTTATATTGTTGTTAAAATCATTTGTTTGAGATAGTTACTTCATTCTGTTTGTTAAGTCTTGTCATTAAACTGACCTTGTTGGCTTAAGGAAGTTGAGGTCTCTTTTTGCTCAATTTGGTGATTTGGAGTCTTGAGTAGTTTGTGCTTTCTCAAAGAGATTTTGCTACTTCATTAAAATGAAAAAGACTAAAAAATTATTGTTGTTTTCATTCGATTTTTCTTTTGGTTTTATTTTATGGTTTTTAATCGTTTTTGGAGCAAGTTTGAAGTTTGTCAATTGGTCCGGATTTGCTTGGTTTTGAGAAAATTTCTCTATTGAATTTGTCTCTTCTTGTATCAAGTTGTTTTTTGGCATTTTTTTTGAAGGAATTTTTTGTTTTGGACTTGTTTTTCCTTTTGTGTCAATTGTATAGACCTCTTTGTTGAGAAACTCATTTTCTTCCTTGTTTAGAGTAGTCCTAGAATCGTGCATTTGGAATTGGTAGTTGTGCATTAGTGTAGTTACAATGTTAAGAATATTTAGTCTTTTCACAGTTTTTGAGTGTGTGAGCATGATCTTGAAAAGAAAAGAAAATTTCTTGCTTTTATTAGTTGTTCGTAAAACCTGTGTAGAAATCTATTTCATCGAAGAAAAAGTTGCATATTCATGTAGCAGGTTTTTATTGATTTCTCTTTTGCATCAAAACATCACAAGTTGTAACTTTGTTTACCCCTCGATTAAAATAAAAACCCTTAAAATCAAGCGCATAATTTAAAATGAACTAGAAATTTTTTGAATTGTTATTAATATACACCAACTAGTCTAGGTCATTAGGGCCTTCGAATAGGTGAGTGGAGATTTAACTCTCCAAGGCCACTCAAAATTTCAAACTTATAAGTTGATTAATGAGTGAAATCCAACCTTATTAAGTTGTCTAGGAAAACTATCCTCGAGAGAGCCAAGTGCGAGGGTGAGTGAAAGCAGAGAAGAGAGATACCCCCTCTCCTATTTGCGGATCCCGACCAAATACCGACCTATTCGGCTGCCGAAACGAATTGGTGACCATAGTTTCTATTCCTAAGTATCACATAGGTGATTGTGGGGGGTAATACCCATGGTACTTGAGGCAGATGTCGCATCGCATCCATTAGTACTTCTGGAGGGTGCCCTTGCGAATCTTGGGTACTTGCACCGATAAAGGCTTTTGTTTGGAGGTCAACGTAATTGTTTCCATTGCCTTTGCTAGTAGGCCTGGGGCGTAATTACCCCAGACTATTTTTGGAAGGTCCTTATTTTTTATTTCTTGTATTTTGGTGTCTGGTCCCAATAACCTAGAGCGGAATGATCAGAGAGTTGCTTGATTGCTAAATCTTAGGGACATTTTGTATAGAGTGATCTTTGCTCCTAGATTGCAATAAATTTGTAATTTTTTGACTCTGTACAAGTTCTCATAATAATTAAAAGTGGCTGAATGATTGGTTCGTCGATCAAGGAGGCATTGTGGGCTTTCTCCTGCGAGTGTCAAGCCTTATTCTAAAAGACGTAGGAGAAATTCTACAGGTGATTTTCAATCACTAGCAGCGAACTCATCAAAGAGTGATCCTCCACTTGGGGCTATTAATTCTGAGGGTAGTATTAGTGATAATCATGATTTAGAGAGGAGTACTCCACTCCTTTCTCAGATCCTTTTTCAGGCGGAATAAGTTGAGGTTGAAGAAATTCCTGAACCACCAGTTACTCCTTCCTCTCCTCTTCCTGTTAGTTTCTCGGACATTTTATTATACGTTGGGCCTCCATCTCACAGACCGAATAGCCCTCATATTTCTCCTTCTTTTCTTTCGCTGGCCACAACTGGGAACACAACTTTAGTTATGAGTACTTCAAGTGTGCATACTCCTCTTTTGGTAGGAGGAGGAGGTACCATTTCTATTTCGACCATCACTCCTAGTACAACAAATTTTGGCTCTACCTCCATTCCATCTATGAGTGGGGGAACCCAAGCTTTTGCTTCCCATACTAGTCCCTTTTCATTTGGGATGCCTTCTAGTGCAATTCCTTTAGTTTATTTCACTGATGCATCTGCTATCTCCACGCCCATGTCTTCTATGGCTAGTGGGGCAGCTTCTTTTCAAGGTTTTCCCTTCGAAAGTGGTCATATTCCTCATTCAAACCCTTCCTTAGGTTCTTTTCCTTTCTCCACGAAATGTCAAGGTTTTAATCATTTTCTAGGAGGTAAAAGTTCTAATGCTTTTCGAGGCTAGAGCCATGTTTTCAGTGGTTTAGGAACTGGGAATTAGTTCATGTATGGTTGATAGGGGAATGTTCATTTCTCCTCCATAGGTGCTTCTCAATGTTTCTCTCCTTTTTCTAATGCATGGAACCCTTACCAAGGGGTATCACATTCATTTAATACTTCAATTGGGGGAACATTCCTGTTTATGGTAACCCTATGGTGGGAGGAGTTCTTACTCTGAGTTTCTATGGGCCACAAGGTTTTCCTTATAGTCCAGCTTCTTCTATGAACAATCCATGGAAGATTGGTGCCTCAACAAATCCAGGTTAATATTTTCAGAATGTTGGTAATCCTTCCCCCGGAGGATGGAATTCTCAGGGTCCTCTGCGCCTACCGTTCCTCGCAACCCTAAATTTTCTAGATCTATCAAATTTGACTAATGATCCTATCCGATACAACTCGGGTTGACCTCTGGTTCCTACTAAAATTCCATTAGGTATTTCGAAATTTGAAAGGAAAACTGGTGAGGATCCAATCAACCATGTTACCACTTTCCATTTACGGTTCTCGTAAAACTCCCTTATTGATGACTCGATTAGGTTGAGATTATTTCAGCTCACCTTAACTGGAAACAATCCTAAATGGTAGATTGAGCTTACTGGGAACACTTTTTCTTCATTTGGTGGGTTGGCTACAATGTTTTTGAATCATTTTCAGTTGCATGTTCGCTATGATGTTGGAACTGAGCTCTTGTTCAATTTATAGCAAGACAAGGCAACGCACATTTCTGACCATATTCAGGAATGGAGGAGAAGGAAGAGGCTCATTAAATCCTATATTCCCAATTAATTCCTTCTCGAATGGTTCCTAAAATATTTACAGCCAGAAATCCCAAAGGATGTATCTCTTTCAGGGGTATTCACTGAAGAGAAAGCCATCAATAGATCCCAATAGTTGGAACTGATCTATTCTCAGTCTGGGATTTTTAATAAGATCTTTCCTGATTCTCCTCATTCCAAGATATATTTAGCCAAATGAAACCCAAGTCCCCATGCTGACGGGATTTTTGGTTCGATCGATAGTAGTAAGGCTAACCTTTTGAATCAATTACAATATTTGTCTGTACAATCTGCTCCTTTTATTCAGACTAGGTCGTCAGTGTCTACCCCTTCCCAGCCCTTAACGATTAATGTTGTCCAATCCTCTAACCCTAAAGTAAATCAAAAATTTAGTGGGAAGAATAAGGATAAGGATGGGAAGGGTAATGCGAACAAATCCAATGATAATGTTGGAGAGGGTAAGAGAGAATCGAAGAATAAAGTTATGTTTCCTTGCAAATTATGCAATGGATACCATATCAGTCATCTCTGCGTTAATATTTAGGATGCTCGATGCTTGTTAGCTCAACAAGGTTCCTCTAGTTCCCAGGCTGTCTTCACCAACCCTTTTCCCCAAGGGAAAAAAATACTTGCTAGAGTGAATGCAAATACTGGAGCTCCCACAGGGGGAAACCGAGAGAGGGAAATTTCTTCAAATGTATATATGGTGAGTGTTCACATTGAGGTTTCTAAGAGATCATGTGATTATGGTGAATCTAAATCTTCAAAGGCTAAGGTCGCTCCTGATACTTCCAAGCCACTCCATATTGAGAGGCCTACAGTTGAGCCTATACCTCACATGCCGAAAGGTTCTGCTAAACATTAGAAAATCAACCCCAATTCCAAAGCAGCTCAAAAATACTCCATTGTAGAAGATCTGGCTCAAATTCCTTGTGATATGTCTGCGTTGGAGGTAATCCAGTCATGCCCAACACAAAGGAGTGTGTTTCTCACTGTGCTCGGGGTGATAGATACAACGAAATATCTTATGATCACATTCGATCTGTAAACTCTTAAGAAGAGGCTTCCTCATCATATGGATTTTCAGATCAAATATACGTATCGTAAAATCAATATTTTTTGAACGGTAATCAATGAAGGGGCTTCCATATGTGTCATGTCTATCTCATGTTGGAAAGCTATTGGATCTCCTCAAGTCATTCCTTCACCTACTCTCCTGAATGCATTTGATGATCATTCTCACAGGCCACATGGCGTTGTTCCAACTTTGCCCATCTGTGTTGGAGAAAAAGTTGTCAATATCAAAGTCAAAATAGTTGATGCCAATTTTGGCTACAACCTTCTCTTGGGATGAAATTGGATTTATGAGATGGATGTTGTTGCTTCATCAATATTTCACAGCCTATTTTTTCCCCATGAAGGGATAATTTTTACTATTGATTAGATGGACTATTCTTCGATAGATCCCAACGCATCTTCCGACTCTATTGTTCCCTTAGTGAATGATGCCAAGCAACCTCTGGAGAATATAGGAGTTGGTAATTATACCTCATTGATGGGTACCTTTGATATTCTACCTACTTTTGTTCATATCAATGCTATTTCATCCTCCAAGGCTCCTACTTGAAGAGGGTTCTTCCGAACTCATTATTTTTCAGATCCTTGGACCTTACGTTCTCCTACCACCACATTAGAAGAGGGGCAAGTGGGTGGAATGTCATATCCTATATCTACAACATAAATTTATTATCAGTCTATTGTTGACTTTGCAGATTTTGATCTAGTTTCTCTTTCGCTAGAGGATTTGGATGGAGACGTGGCTTCATCTTGGACACTTAACTCATATTATTCTTTGGACTACCTCGATAATTTTCTACCATCCGAGGAGGAAATACTAGAGGCAATGATAGGTGTCAAAATACCATGGCAATATTTGCATCATCGGTCATATTTTATACCATATTTGCATGAAATTGAGTCAAGATTGTCTAGCCCTGTGTCAACTGGTCCTGTTCACCCGATCTTGAACCCTTTAGCTCTAGCACATATTCTTTCCGAAGGTAATATGGCCGTTATTTTGGAAATGATTTTGGTGAACATTTCCAACAATCCCAATATTATACAGAATGTTTTAATCGAAGCTGAGTGTTCCCCTGAAGAGATTCAAATATATACCGATCTCTTTAAAGAGTTTCGTGATGTCTTATCTTGGTCTTATGAGGAAATTCTTGGAATTGATCCATCTATTGTCTAGCATGAGATCAAGACTTATGAGAATGCTAAGCCTACATGACAAAATATTCAACTAGTTAATCCAAGGAAAGTCACAGCTATCAAGGCCAAGGTTGAGAAGTTGCTGAAGGTGGGTTTCATATACCCCATTCCTTTAACTGAATGGGTTTTGAAGCCAATTCTTGTTGAAAAGAAACAAGGAATGATCTATGTTTGCATTGAATTCAGAGATCTAAATAAGGCATGTCTGAAAGATATTTACCCCACACCATTTATTGATCATATTATTGATGAGTGTGTGGGGAATGAGATTTTATCCTTAATAGATGGTTTCTCGGGATATAATTAGATTACCATCCGTCCTAAAGATCAACATAAGACTTCTTTTATTTTCCCCTAGGGTACCTTTGCATATAATAATATTCCTTTTGGTCTTAAAAATGTTGGAGCTGCTTTCGAGTGGGCCATGTCTTATGATTTCCACAATATCAATCATATCATTGAAGCTTATTTGGATTATTTAGCTTCTCTTTCTTGAAAGAGAATTGATCATCCTTCTCATCTTCGACAAATTTTCGAAAGATGTTGTCATTATAAAATCCAGTAGAATCCAAATAAGTGCATTTTCGATGTCACATCTAATCAATTTTTGGGATTCATTGTGCCTAATGAATGGATTCATGTATATCCCTTCAAGGTTGAGGAAATACTTCAGTTGCCTCCCTTGTTTTTTATTAGTCAACTTCAAAGTCATCAAGGAAAATCCAATTTCTTGAGGAGATTCATTGTTAACTATGCTAAGATTACGAAAGGGTTTATGATATTGTTGAAGAAATGAATTCCATTCCTGTGGGATGACTTCACTCAATGCTCGTTCAATGCTTTGAAAAATGCATTGACCTCTACTCCTTTATTGAGTCCACATGATTATAGCAGAGACTTCCTTTTGTATCTTGTCGTGGTAGAATCTACTATAGGTATGTTTCTGGTTTAGGAGGATGATGCTCTTTGTGAACATGTTGTTTATTATCTAAGTTGAGGATTGGTAGGTCTTGAATTGCGATATTCTTCCATTGAGAAGTTAGCTTTGGCAACCGTTCATGTTGTCCAATGAATTAGGAATTATATTCTGCTTCGAAAAAATTATGTTTTGGAAGTTGTCAATCCATTTCAATTTGTTCTCAGTAGGTGAGTGATTGGGGGAAAATAAAATATATGGATTATCATTTTACAAGAATTCGATCTTGAGTTCATGTCTTCCAAATCCAATAAATCTTTGGTATTTGCGGAGTTTATCTCTAAGTTTCCTTGTGGAGAAGAGATTATTTATGGGGAATCGTTCCATGATGAACATATTTTCCTCATTTATTGACAATATCCTTGGTATGGAGATATTATTGTCTATCTCCAGACTTCTAAGTTCCCCCTCATTTTTTCGAAGGACGGGCGTAGAAAATTGTGTCACTTGGTGAAAAACTATCTCATCATCGGTGACACTTTATATCATCGTGGGGTTGATTCAATCATTAGAAGTTTCTTAACCCTTGAAGAATTTGAGGTTGTACTGAATGATTTCTACAGTGGAGCTTGTGGTGATTTATCTAGGCTTGCTACAACTCAAATTTTTTTTGCGTGCCAGATATTTTTGGCCCTCAATTTTCAAATATTGTGTTGAGGCAGTCAAAAAATGTCATCCTTGTCAATTTTATACTCGGAAGATGTGCGCTCATCCAGCTCCGCTCTTTCCTGTTATCATTGTCGGTTCGTTCACTAAGTGGGGAATTGATTTTACTACTTGTAATATGCCTTTAGTGAAGGTTCATAGGTACATTATCATAGCAGTGGAATACTTCGCAAAGTGGGCTGAGGCTATGCCTACTTTCTCAAACAATGGTTAAACAACAAACCTAATTCTGTTCAACCAAGTCGTTCTCACTTTGGTATTCCCAAAGATATTGTCACTGACCATGGCAGTGATTTTCAGAACTCCATGATGGCTGAATTGGCTATTAAATTAGGTTTTCGACAGGAGCATTTGTCTCCTTATTATCCTTAGGCGAATGGGCAAGTGGAGCCCGTTAATAAATCCTTGAAAGTTATCCTGCAAAGGACGACCAATAAATCTAGATCCAATTGGCATGTCATGTTGTATCCTACGCTTTGGGCATACTGGATGTCAGCTAAGACTCCAATCGGTTTCTCTCCTTTCCAACTGGTTTACAGATTGGAATCAATCTTCCCTATTGAGTGTGAGATTCCTTCCCTTAAGCTAGTTTTTGAGCTTCTTCCAGAAAATTCAAGTCTTGAATAATACCTTGTTTATTAGGAATGTCTCGATGAGAAATGTCGAGATGTAGCTACGAATAATGAGGCTCATAAGAAAAAGAGTGAAGGTTCAGTCTAATAAGGTTGTAAAACCTAGGGTTTTCTCTGAAGGAAACCTCGCCCTAGTCTATGACCAAGACAAGGATGCCTTGGGGGCAGGGAAATTTAAATGCATGTGGTATGGTCCTTTCATTGTCAAAAGAGTCCTTAAAAATGGAGCTTATGATTTAGTTGAATTTGATGGAAATGAGTTGGTTGAGCTTAGAAATGGGCTCTATCTTAAGAATTATTATGCCTAGGCTTCTGTCTAGCATTTGATTTGATTTGTACATATTGTATTTTTTGTACATATCTGTCTATTGATTTCGTTGTGACGTCGATATTTTTGATCTGCCTTGGCAAGTATTTATGGATTATATTATTCATTTTGGCTTTGTTGATGGTGCTAGTCGATATACCCAGAACCTTGCTTTTGTGGCTTGGGTAATTTACTATCCATCCAGCAGTTGTTTGTCTCAAGGGACATATGTATT
>JAXQQM020060399.1:0-44311 GCA_034641835.2 Pinus albicaulis | reverse complement strand
TCACTAAGGCTCCCTAGGATATCAGTTTTGAATTCATCAAGCATATTGCTAATCTCTGCCCTACTTACTGATCCAATTGTAGATTTGTTAGCCCTGATAAGAGAAGGATCTCTAGGCCCTTTTCCCATTTTAGATTTTCTTCTTGAGAGATGGACACATAGTTCTGTTATGTTACGAAGTGGAAGTTTAGAAATGTCTCCTTTCCCCATCATGTTTAAAATATCTATCCATTCATCTCTAATGGCTTTTAATAGAAGGGCTTTCAAAGTTTCCTGATCTAAGTTGTTCATAATTTCTATTTTTAAGTTGTATTGAAATCTTTCAAGTAAATCCTCCAAATTTTCATCTTATTTTTGCACCATTTTGAATACCTCATCCTTGTGATTGGTGGGCATGCAATAGTCCAGGTATCTATCCAAAAATGTTTGTTTCATATCATTCCAAGTCTTAATAGATTGGGTGACTAATCCCATGAACCATTTCAAAGCGGCTCCCTTCAATGTTGAAGGAAACAGTTTGAGTTTTTGAGAGTCTTCCATATAGTCATAGGTTCGGCACACGACTTCAAACTCAAACAGAAATGTTTCAGGATCCTCACTTCACAATCCATAGAAGTTGGGGAGGACAGATGGTGAGATGTTTTTCATCGTTGTATGAGTTTCCTCATCAACTATAGGGAATCCAAACAAGTTGTCTCCTTCCCTATTTCTTCCATTATTACCTTCACCATTGTTGTCTCCATTGTTTCTTCCTCCTCTACCTCTACCTCTACCTCCGAATCCATCTATTATTTCCTCTGCCATGATAGTTTCTTTAGAGTCCTCAAAGTCCTTTGGTTCTTCTATCAAGGGAGGATGAGAGGAAGTTTCTTCCTTTTCTTCTTCAGGTGATTCTACTTCTTTGATTACAATATACTCTCCTGTAGAAGTAAAGAAAGGGTCCTTTTCTAAGTGAGATTTGGTAGATGGTGTAGGAGAATCCTCTAATTCAGCTGCTCCTTGAATTCCAAGAATCTTAAGGCTAGGGGTAGATGGTGGTGAATCTTGTCTATGCCTTGAAGAAGATGGAGTTGTGAAAATCGAACTCTTGGCTCTAGCTACAAACCTTCCCCTAGAATCTCTTGCTCTATGCATGTCATTTTTATTATTATTATTTTTTTTTAAGTTGGGCTAATAATTCTCTTTCTGATCTTCCAGGTCACAGTAGGTGCAAGAAGAGAGCATACTTAAGAAATTATTGAACCAATAAATCTCTTTTCTGATCCTCCAGATCACACTAGGTGAAAGAGGAGAGCATACTTCAAGAAGTTATCAAGTTTTCCCTTCTTTTTATTGTTTTTTTTTTTAAAGAAATTGGCTACCTAGTTACTCTTCCCCGGCAACGATGCCAAAATGTTTGGTCAATTCAGTGTGTCCTAAATTGCTACATTAATTTGTCAATCCTGGATTCGTAAGCTGACAAAGTGTGGTGCACTATATGTGCAAGATAACCTATCTCTTACTTTTTGTCGTTTTTGGTTTTTTTTTCTTTTTATCTTAGTTGGTTTCCTAATGTGAGATGGAAATTCTAAAAGACAAGTATGGATATAAATGTTCAAGGCAATGATGTCCTTTATAATGATTTCCCAAACTTCAAACTTAAAAAGGATTTTAAAATATGCAATGACAAAATTAATTCCTAAAAGAAAATGAAAATGTGTCACTATACTAGTCAAACAAACAGTGAACTATTGACCATGAAACCCATTACCCTTGCTGCTGTCTAACACAAAAGAAACTGTACTCAAAGAAATCCAAAGATTTGCAAGTAAAGTAAAGCTAAAATCAAATTACATCAATTCATATTTTGACCCCTCACCATTAGTCTCACTATGGCTTTCGGAGGTAATCATAAACAACTTGAGCAATCTGATATCTAATTTGCAGAAAGAAAATGAACTAATATCAAACTACACACTCATACTTCAATCCCTCACCATTAGTCTCGCTATGGCTTTCGGAGGTAACTGATAATGAAATGAGCAATTTAATATCTAACTTGCAGAAAAATAAACTAACATCAAACTACACATTCATACTACAATCCCTCACCATTAGTCTCGCTATGGCTTTCGGAGGTAACTGATAATGAAATGAGCAACTTAATATCTAATCTAACTAGTAAAGCAAATGTACAAAACTGAAATGAATAAAACAGTGCTGGAATTAAAAACTAAGAGAAAAAAAAAAAAAATCAGCAGAAGGACAAGATTGATTCCATGTCATTAGTCATTATAAAATTATGTGCAAATACTCGGGCTACCTATTGTAATCTGGAACAAAAACACTGATCAGTTAACAACAATATAAAGCATGAAAGATTATGGACAGAAGTAAAACGTAAAGCATGAAAGATTATGGACAAAGATGAAACGTAAATACCATGAAAGATGTAATATATATATACACGTGAATGACTATGGCACAATGAACGTAAGGAAATGAGGCATGAAACTATACAGTAATACACAAAACCTCGGCATGTGCAGGGGCCCTCTGCACAATCCTCGGGAAGCAGCTATCAAACACGAATTGTGCTTATGAACAAAGTCTTCTTATATATTCAAAATGCGGTCATAACAGAGAAATAATGTCACAACACAGTGGCAACGCAATTACATTACAGAGCTAACTATTATGCGTATGAGAATGCATTATTTATAACAGAGAATAACATAACTAATTCCCTAAAGTCTACGCTGATAGAAGACACGTGAACAACCACGTCCAGAAATCTAGCATCATGGCTGCCGTGAAGATTAAATCTATGGAAAGTGGCTATTGGATTCGGCTTATGGAGCCGTTTACAGGTGTTGATATGTCTCCCGTGATTTAGAAATGGCCACGCAAGTCTTCACGTGATGAAAAACAGAGTTCTGTCACCGTGGGACTCTTCGGTTGACCACCACTTGGCTACCTTTGACCACAACCTTCTTAGGTAAATTCGACTGAGCCAATAGGACTCGATCCATGTCCATGTCATTTCCAACTTGCCCATGTGGCTCGATTTTCCTGAAGACACCTGCAATATAGAATTTAACAAAATGGCTGCGGAAAGTTGCAGCAGCTACGGAAAGTGACAAGATTCCGCAGCTTATTGAGCAAAAATCTAATTCAAACAACAGACACAAAACATAGTTAAAAACCACTTTAAAAATTAATATGCAATGATATTGATGACTTAGAAGGTCCAGGTGAATGGAAAAGGTCTAGAAAGGTGTATAAGAAAGATGCAAGTTTGGGACTCAACAGGTACTTGGGCATACTGTCACCTTTATCCATCTTTATGTTTCTGAGTTTGTCCTTGAGCGCCAACTTCCTCTGGTCGCTCTTTCTTTGGAATAAATCTGTCAAAGCTTTCCACATCAAGAATGGAGAAGCCTTACCATGAAGGCTGGACACTATGTGATCCTTCACACCTTCCAACAGAATCCTTCGACACTTTGATGTCTTCTTTTGCCATGCGTCAAGTACGGCAGCATCACTAGAAGTAGGCTTTGGAACTTCTGCATCTATGAACTCCTTCAACCCATTGTCATCCAGCACTGCCTCCATCCTGTCCTTCCATGCAATATAATTCGAGCTGCCCTCAAGGGCATACTCCAATCACAATTCGTTGAAAGACATCTCAACTTCGACACCAAGAAAACACTGCTGCAAATTCAAATTCCACCAGCACAAAACTCAACCGCTTCAATGTTTTGCAATTGCTCCAATGATCAATATCCCTCTGATACCATGTAGAAATTTGAATAACTGATATATTATTCACCGAGATTCTCCTGATCACACACTATTTTAGCTTCATGCATAATACAGAATCTCTTCTACCATTGATCATCACATGCGTAAATAAAATCAATTGCATGCATACATTAAAACCACAAACAATCACACATATGAACACAATATTTAATGGGAAAGCTTAAAGTTGAAAACCCCAACTATCTGTATATTATATGTCATGGAGATCATGTAACAATCATAGTACAAAGCTCCTCACAAGCTCTCAGCACCACCTCCAATTGCTACACACTATCAAGCTAGATCTAGCAAAACACATGCTCCAATCTTTTGCCACTTGATAGCCAACCTCTATTGCGTTTTCAATGCTATGGGATGGCTTCATTAAATAGATAAACCACCTGGCTTGTACTGCGCAATCCTCATGGGCTTCTCCACCTATCTTTGTGTTGCAAATAGCAACTATATAGTCACAACTGATAGTTAACCTGCTCTTTCACCTATCTCTGCACTGGTCTCCACTGAAACTGTCCATGCACTGAAGTTAACTGATGCATTCTTTAGTTGATTAATGAGTTTATAATTAGTGAATTAATTAATAATTAATTCACACCATTCTCACTAATTGTATCAATTAGTTAAACTGAATACAAATAGCTCAACTATGTTTAGATTAGTTAAACTGAATACAACTCCACTAACTTCCTCAATCAACTCCACCAAACTCTGTCACATGAGTTCTAACTGAAGTATCCATGCAATAGCTCCACATAACCCTCGGGAATAGCGTAATTCCTTCTGTCAGCTCCTGTGCCACATCTGTGCACTTAACTGAAGTGCTCCAAGAGAATAAGATAATGTTTAGAGTCCAAATATTATTAAGAGCTAATAATATTCGACATATTTATTTTTAGACTGGCAATCTAAAAGTAGATTCCGCCCAATATGTCTAAAAATAGAAGTCCATCTATTTTTTCCGACTTGACCATCCATCCAAAAATAGCATCCTGCAACTCATAGAACATGATCCATATGTCTAAAAATAGACTTTGCGCCAAAAATAGCCTGCGGGCCCACTTAGTAAAGGCAACTTCTTTCCACTAAGCTCATCATCTTGTTGCAATATCAACATATATCCTGTTGATCATAATCAACTTCCTATTAAATTTCGCAAGCAACCCCGTTTAAATCCTGCAAATTCCCCCTTTCAGCCTTGGAAAACCATTCTTACGCCTATCGTTACCATTTTCCGCCTCCAAAACACATTATAAAAAGCTGAAAATCCACATTTGAAATATTTAAAGCATAGCTCCTTCAGCCCTAGCCCCTCTGTCTTTTCCTCCATGTAACCCGGACGCTAGACCAGGCGCTATTCCGACGGGGCTTATCCAATACATATCGGACGCATCCTAAGCCGTCGATCTGTGCAGATCGAACGACATTTTCTCATCTCTGCCATGCTCGTAGCCTACCTATTTACCGTCCGATCAAATCATAAATCAACGGTTCGCGATGCACCTGTCCTGGTGGTCCCCACACCCTCTCCCATTGCAAAACCGAGTGGTATGTATCGCACCGCCTTTCGGCGGTAGGCGGTAATTCTCCTTTAGCTAGCGATTCCATACAATGCTCACCATGTGTCCCTGCGTACAGCTCCAAAACCGCTCTCCATCGCGCATTATTGTTCGGTCAAAGTCATGCAGCGATATTCATCACAACCGTCCGATCTGAGGGCCTTCATCCAATGGTCATCGCGCTCTCAAGCTGCACGAGGTTTAACCATAGGCAAATCTCGCCCCTGGCCCACTGCCCATCGCCTCCGATGCTCTTTCAACTGTCAATCTCCCCCTGAGATCGGACGGTCCACATTTAGTCGCAAGCTCGCCATTGACCTCATACCACCACGTCACCCTTTCCATATAAGTCTGTCGTACGTCCACCTGCCAATGTTCCACGTGTTTATCGCAATTTTCCTCTGCTATTTATACACTACATTCATATGTTATATTTTAATGTCCCGCATTATAAACTCTGGCCAGCCCTTCCGCCATTATTTCCACTGCATTTTCTTTGTCACCACCCTGCATATTTCCACCGCTTCATCATGTTGCTCAGTTACACAGTCGCTTCCATTGCATTGCCGTCCCCTGTGCATTTTTTTTCTTCACAACTTTGTGTGTTTTGCAGTTTTACAGTGACAGGGAATCATCATCATTTGCAGCATCCATTGCAAAAGCTGAGAACGCGTCAAAGGACCATTTTTTTAGAGCAGAATTATGAAGAAAGTACTCGAAAGCCAAACCGACAAGACTTCAATTAAAGAGGCAGGGTTCAAATTTGTCAAACCATGTAGGGACATTCAAGGTGCCGATTTCATAGATGAGAACATTAATGGAGTCGCAGAGGAATATTAGTGGATGATTGAGGAATTCAGCGTTTGGCGTTGAAAATATTAAAGCTTAATTCAGGATCGGGAAGGTAAAGGGTACAAGGCACAAGGAAAAAAAATATCTCAAGACTTTCTTTTCAGCACCATATCTTTTCAGGAAAGGACAGAATGTTTATATGATTTTACTCCTTTACCGTGTTCCTGAAGAGATTTTCACCCAGAACATTTATTTCAAAGAGCAGGCCACAGAGTAGAAATAACACAACATTGTCATTCAGCAGTATGAGCGCGAATGTTTCCACCATTTTGCCTTAATTATGCAAATTAAATGTTCATCACCTACCTCTTTTACTATGTTTTTGATTTCTCCTATAAAAAACATGAAGAAACGCATTGTAAGGGTTCCAGATTTTTATCAGAAAATTATGTAGTGAAAGGATTTTTGCATACATTTTGTAAAATTCTTGTATGAAGGCTCAGAGCCCATAGGGTCTCAGTGAGGAGGAGTTATATCTGTCAAAGAGGATTCTGGTCTTTGGTATTTCACATTCTGTAACTCTCTTTATTGTGTTATATTAATAGAACATTTCATTTCATCCATCTTTCTTGTATCATGTTTTGGAATGCGAGTGGCTCACTGATTTCTGGTATGGATTCATCCTAGTTGATGCCCATGCTCGGATCAGTCAAGTGCTTTAAATATGGCTCATGCATGATATTCTGTTCCATTATTCAGCTAACCATACTTATGCTATATTAGTTGCTTTGGGAGGGTGCTTTTAAAATGCTATTATCATGTATGGATTCTTAGATTGGTAAGCCCATGCATGGTGGTATTGTATATCTGGGTATCAGCTCAATGTTAACTAGTATCTTCTTAATACTTCTTTCACTACATACACCTTTTGATAATTTATGTCTGTGAAGTATTTCTGAATCGGCCCGCTTTGCAGTAAACTGTCTCTGAATTGTCTGTTGCTTTTGTATTAGAGTTTTGCATCTTGCCTCTGCAGTATCTCTTTTCCTATGTCAGTTTCTGAGAGTTTGGTCCCATTCTAGTTTATTTCCCTGTTTACAGGAGATAGCATGTGAGCTGAGGTTGACAACTTCATACATTATATTATATTATCCTTGCTATGCTAAGATGTCCTAGGCACTGGTCTATCACAACTCTAGGCTATCTATAGGAGCTACAACATTTTCCTGGCGCCATTGCCGGGGAACGAAGTTAAGAGAATTTGAATCCCTGGGCCTCGACAAATCATATTCACTCTCTAAGTAGGTGAGCATGGAGAGTTGAGAGTTGTAGATCCCTCACCTTGGCGACTCCACATTTGTTATTTGATATATCTATTTGCAGTCCTGGCTCCTCGTAAGCCACACCTGAGGTCAGATTCGTCTAAGCTGAAGACACCTTCAGTGTCTGACCCTGACCAAATTATACATAGAAGAAATTGGAGGGAAAGGAAATCAGCCCGTTCCGAAATTCCTGAAGTGTCCACAGAAGACTTTCCATCCTCTTCCTCTCAAGAAACTCAAGTGCCAAATCTCGAGTCCACTGTGGGAGATACTAATTATTATTATTCAGATAGTACACCCTGAGAGGGTATCAGAAATAAAAACAGTCTTCATCCTACTCCTGAGGTTGAAGAGGTCAAGGAAGTGACCGAAGTATCTGCTGTTAATAGACCTTTGTTCCCCTCAATTCCTCAAGCTACAGTTGAGTATATTCCTATTATTATTCATACTCCACTTCCTCCTCCTCCTCCTCTTATGCATCAAACTATCGCACTACCTCCACCTCCTCCAATGGCCAATGTTCCGACTTTCTTGATGAATAAATATGCTCCCCTGACATTACCCCAAGTGCTGAATGATATGCCCCAGGATTATCTGAAGGTCTTGCCCAGATTCAACGGAGAAAATGAAATCGATGCTCAAAAACATCTTGAGACTTTCTGCTCCTTTGCAGAGACTTTAATGTCGAACATTTAGATGTGGTATTAAGACTGTTTGTGCAATCTCTAGATGGTGAAGCTCGAAAATGGTTTAAGACATTGGCTGGCCGTTCTATTACCACTTGGGATAACATGGAAGACACTTTCCTCAGGAAATGGGGAGAGAAGAAAGATCATGGAGATTCTCTCATTGAGTTCAATACACTAAAGAAAAGACACAATGAAGGAGTGTCAGAATTTATCAAGAGATTTAATAAATTATATCTGAGTCTCCCTGCTGATATGAAACCCCATCAAACTGCTGCTAAAGTTGTTTTTGTAGCAGCCTTTGATTTAGAATTTGGATTCTCTCTCAGAGAAAGAAAGCCTGCTACTCTAAATGATGCTCAGGCAGACGCACTAGAGTTGGAAGCAAACTTTGCCTCCACTGGAAAATCAAAAGGAAGAGCTGAGCAAGATACCAGAAGAAGGGGCAAAGAGGAGGCATCCACTTCTAGTCAGGACAGAGACTCAGACAAAATGGAAGAAATGAGAAAATTGATTAAGAAAATGGTTAAGCTTGAATTGGAGGCCAAGAATTCAGCTTTCAAAAACTTCCAGAATGCTCCAAACAAAGGTTACAATCCTCAGTACAGAAGACCACCCCTGCAAATATTGCCAAGGGAATCAAAAGAACAACAAGATCAAGTACCACACCCATTTTACTTGGAAGGTCCAGTAGATGATTCTATTGATGACACTGCCTATGGACTGGAGGATGCAAATCTTTCCTTTTCAAATAGTGATGGAGAAGAATGCCCTTTGCAAGAGAATGATGAAGCTGGGTGCTCATTGCAAGAAGAAGAAAAGACCAGAGACACAGATGAAGCAAAATTTGATCATTATTGTAAACAATTTGATGATTTCATGCAAGCACATTTCAATAGAAGATACAATCTCAGATCTTCTAGGAAGAGGACTCGTACCTAAGAACAGGAAGAAGAGCTACCCCAGAAGGAAGCACCTGCTCAGGAGGAATCAACGATGCAGAAAGCTACAAACAAAGGTAAGCAACCTCTAAACAAACCTTTGCAGTCTAATAATCAAATTCATTCTTCTTCAAAAGTAGTCACTTCCCCTAATGCCAAACCTATGTCAAAAGAAGCCAAGCCCCTAGTTGAAAATAAAGAGTCAAAAGAGGTTGTGATAGAAAAGTCCCCTCCTACTTTTAGTCTGCAAAAGGAACTTGAAAAGGTCAAAATCCCAGTTCCCTTGACTGAACTGTTGAAACAGCCAGCATATCAATCTCAAGTCACATCTTTCATGCTCCCTCCAGAATCACCAATCATCCCAGATAGTCTCAACCTTCAAGAAGAGAGACCCATGGTAGTTTTTGGCCCACATGTTGAGGAGATAGATCCATCTACTCCTCCCTTCTATGTGTCTCTAGTAATCCATGACCTACTATTACATAACTGCATGTTAGATTCTGGAGCTTCCCATAATCTTATGCCACTGTCAGTCATGGAACAACTAGGTTTACAAATCACACGTCCATGTAAAGACCTCTACTCATTTGATTCCAAAAGAGTTAAATGCTTAGGGATGATTAAGGCTTTGGTAGTCAATTTGGCCCAAATCCCAGCAAAAAGTGTGGTAATGGACATCGTGGTGGCTGAAATCCCAGCTCGCTTTGGTATGTTGCTGTCAAGGTCCTGGGGAACAAAAATTGGCGAACCAATCAAGTTGGATTTAACATATGCTATTATCCCAGTTTTTGGTGGCCAAGAGAGGAGATTGTACAGGGAGACTAGATTTGTCAAGATGGTGACTAAGGCTGACAATTCTGTAAATTCACCAGTCTACAGTAAGGAAGGAGATTTCTCATGCTTGATACTGGAAGAAGATCAATATTATGCTCATGAACCATCCTTCTGCCAGATCAAGAGCAAGCAGCCCTCAGAGAACATGGAAGCGAAAATTTGGACTCTCCATTTTGATGGGGCCATTTCTAAGGAAGGTAATGGAGCAGGAATATTATTAATTTCTCCTACAGGAAGATGGGTCCCTCTGTCCTTCAAACTAGAATATGAAGCCACTAATAATGTGGCTGAATATGAAGCACTTCTGTTAGGATTGCAGACAGCCAGGAACATGGATATAAAAAGTTTAAAAGTTCTGGGAGATTCAGAACTGGTGGTTAGGCAAGTCAGGAATTAGTGTCAGACCAAACATCCTAGGCTAAGGGCTTATAGGAATCAAGTTTGGGACATGGTATAAAATTTCTTCTTGGCATTCAATATCCAGTTCATGCTCCGAGAACAGAATAGGATGGATGATTCCCTTGCTATGGATGTTAGTACATTTCGACCACCTTAGAACCCTCTTTTAAGATATGAAGTTGAGGTGCGTTATCGGCCTTCAATCCCGAATAATATCAAACACTGGCAGATGTTTGAAGATGAACAGCAGATGAAGAGATTCCTGGAAACAGTGGGGGAATTCTCCAATATGGAGATTGATGATGAAGAAGAGGTAGAATCTGAAGATATTTCAAAAAGAAATTGGGAGGAGAAAGTGGCAGCAAACAAAGTGTTGCAGCTAAAGGGAAACATTATACCTAGAGGGCTGGTACCTCTATAAAGATTATTTGACAAGAATGAGGTCCTGCTGCAGCCGAGAAAAGTGGTAGAAGACCTGAATTTGGGTACTGAGGCTGACCCCAAAATTGTAAAATTGTCCAAGAAAATCCCCTGGAGAATATAAAAGGCTATATCAAAAATTATTTCAGTCTTACAGAGATGTATTTGCATGGTCCTATCAGGATTTGAAAACTTTCGATATCAATATTATGCAACACCAAATTCCACTGAAGGAAGATGCAAAGCCCCATAAGCAGAAGCTCAGACAAATAAATCCCCTGCTGCTGCCTTCTATTGAGAAAGAAATCAAGAAGCTGCTAAAAGCAAAAATAATTGTACCACTGAGGTACTCTGAGTGGGTGGCAAAACTTGTCCCTGTACGCAAGAAGAATGGAGAAATAAGGCTGTGTGTGGATTTTAGGAATTTAAACAGAGCATCCTTAAAGGATAATTACCCACTGCCTAAAATGGATCACATTCTGCAGAAGGTGGTTGGAGCTTCCAGAATGTCAATGATGGATGGATTCTCTGGTTATAACCAGGTGGCTGTACTTCCAGAGGATCAAAATAAGACTGCTTTCACCACACCATGGGGTACATTTATGTATGCCAGGATGCCTTTTGGATTGATTAATGCAGGGGCCACTTTTCAAAGGGCAATGGACATTGATTTTGTTGGGGAGCAAGATAAATTCCTGGTGGTCTACCTCGATGATATCAGTGTATTTTCCAAAAATGATGCTGAGCACATTGAACATCTGCGGAGAACTTTTGAGAAATGCAGAAGGTATGGTCTCTCTCTGAATCCTCAAAAGTCTTTGTTTGCATTAGAAGAGGGAAAGCTTTTGGGCCATATCATGACTAAAAATGGGGTGAAGATAGACCCCAAGAGGGTAGAGGTTATAAATGGCATTGCTTTTCCCAGAAATAAGAAAGAGGTACAAGTATTCCTAGGGCGCATTAATTTCTTGAGAAGGTTTATCCCTAACTATGCTGAGATAGTTAGGCATATAATAGATATGCTGAAGAAGAATAGGGATGTAAAGTGGTCACAAGAATCATGGGAGGCATTTACCAGGATAAAGAATGATTTTGCAGAAGCCCCTGTGCTAGCTGGACCAGATTATGATAAACCTTTCATGATTTTTTCTTTTGCATCACCTCATACAATAGCAGGAGTTTTACTGCAGAAAAATGAGGAGGGGTATGAGCAACCTATTGCCTTTTTTAGTTAGGTGCTCCATGATGCAGAGTTAAAATACAACATATTGGAAAAGCAAGCATGCGCTCTAGTGAAATCCCTCAAAGCATTCAGTGTATATATCTTACAGTCCCACATCACTGCATTTGTGCCTGCAGCTGCTGTAAAAGATATCCTTATTCAGGGGGATAGTGAAGGAAAAAGGGGCAAGTGGATTGCTAAAATACAGGAATATGACCTGGACATCCGCCCTACTAAGCTAATTAAAGGACAGGGGCTAGCCAAAATGTTAATAGAATCAAAATATCAAGCCCTATGCATAAATTTGTCCATTATAATAGGTGAGGAATATGAGGAGAAAGAAGAGCGACATGGAATTGGAGTAGCTACTCTAGAAACACATCTAAAATACCTCACCAGTCAGTGGTACAAAGAGATAGTAGAGTATCTCCTTACAATCAGCTGCCCTCCAAGTTGTGACAAAACTAAATACAGAGCGCTGAGATTGAAATCACATAAGTATATAGTCACCAATGGCCGGCTATACTGGCAAGATCCCTCAGGCATCTTACTCCTGTGTCTCACAGAGAATGAAGTCGAGAGTATTATAGCAGAATTCCATGAAGGGATCTGTGGAGGCCATTACAGCTGGAGGGCCACAGCTCATAAAATTCTGAAAGCTGGCTTCTATTGGCCAAATATTTTTGGAGATGTTTTTGCCAGGGTAAGAGCATGTGATAAATGTCAGAAATTTGCCGAGAGACAGAAATCGACACCATTTCCCCTGATTCCAGTGCATGTGGATGAACCATTCAAACAATGGGGTATTGATTTTATAGGTGAGATACATCCCCCATCAAGTGGTCAACATAAGTGGATTTTAACGGCCACTGATTATTTCACTAAATGGGTGGAAGCCATACCTGCAAGGAATGCTACAGATACTGTGATCATAAAGTTCATGGAGGAAAACATCATATCCAGGTTTGGCTGTCCTGCTAGGATAATGACTGATAATGCACAGGCCTTCAAGTCTGCAAAATTTATGAATTTCTGCCAGCAATACAATATCATACTGAGTCACTCTACAACTTACTATCCACAAGGAAATGGCTTGGCAGAGTCTTCAAATAAAACTCTGGTGAGGGCCTTGAAGAAGACTATCAATGAAAATCAGAAGAATTGGGATTCCCAATTGAAATTTTCTCTATGGGCTATAGAATCACCAGCAAGAGAGCAACTGGGAAATCTCCTTATGAATTGGTATATGGACGATCAACAGTTTTTCCTGTATAGCTGGCTTTACCAGTGGCCCGCTTCATGCAAGAAATCCAGGAGGAACTTGATGATATGATCAGGAGAATCAATCAATTGGTAGAATTAGAAGAAACGCAGAGCCAAGTGAATCAGAGGTTAATGGAATATCAAGAGAAAATGAAACACATTTTTGATCAGCATGCAAAAGACAGGAAGCTGCAAATTGGTGATTTGGTGCTCAGATGGGATATCTGAAGAGCTGAAAAAGGTAAACATGGTAAATTCGACCCCCTATGGTTTGGTCCTTTCAAAATTGTGGAACAGGGGGGAAATAATACTTTCAGGTTGGAGAATTTACAGGGCGACTTGCTGGGTGCCCCTGTAAATGGTCAATATCTTAAACCCTATTTCCAGTTCTAATCCAGGTAGGGACAGCCTGATGTACTATACTGTATTTTAGTTTTTGTTTTATCTTGGTTCGAATAATGTTGGTGTTGTGATGAATGATAAAGTGAAAAATGGAGGTGTTGGAGAGCAGAGTCTACATACATGATGATCAGAGGGTCTGCGCGTTCTCGACACGTTTAGGGATGAACGTACCGTCCCCAAGTGGAGCCAATGTTGATCATAATCAGCTTCCTATTAAATTTTCACAAGCAACCCCATTTAAATCCTGCAAATTCCCCCTTTCATCCTTGGAAAACCATTCTTACGCCTATCGTTACCATTTCCACCTCCAAAACACATTATAAAAAGCTGAAAATCCACATTTGAAATATTTAAAGCGTAGCTCCTTTGGTCCTAGCCCCTCTGTCTTTTCCTCCATGTAACCTGGACGCTAGACCAGGCGCTAGTTCGACGGGCGCTTATCCAATACATATCAGACGCATCCTAAGCCGTCGATCTATGCAGATCGAACGTCGTTTGCTCATCTCTGCCGCGCTCGTAGCCTACCTATTCACCGTCCGATCAAATCATAAATAAACGGTTCGCGATGCACCTGTCCTAATGGTCCCCACGCCCTCTCCCATTGCAAAACCGGGTGGTATGTATCGCACCTTCTTTCGGCAGTAGGCGGTAATTCTCCTTGGGCCAGCGATTCCATACAGCGCTCACCACGTGTCCCTGCATACGGCTCCAAAACCGCTCTCCATCGCGCATTATTGTTTGGTCAAAGTCACGCAGCGATATTCATCACAACCGTCCGATCTGAGGGCCTTCATCCGACGGTCATCGCGCTCTGAAGATGCATGAGGTTTAACCATATGCAAATCTCGCCCCTGGCCCACTGTCCATCGCCTTCGATGCTCTTTCAACCGTCGATCTCCCATTGAGATCGGACGGTCCACATTTAGTCGCAAGCCCGCCATTGACCTCATACCACCACATCACCCTTTCCATATAAGTCTGTCGTACGTCCACTTGCCAATGTTCCACGTGTTTATCGCAATTTTCCTCCACTATTTATACACTACATTCATATGTTATATTTTAATGTCCCGCATTATAAACTCTGGCTAACCCTTTCGCCATTATTTCCACTGCATTTTCTTCGTCACCACCCTGCATATTTCCACCGCTTCATCACGTCGCTCAATTACACAGTCGCTTCCATTGCATTGCCGTCCCCCGTGCATTTTTTCTTCACAACTTTGTGTGTTTTGCAGGTTTACAGTGACAGGGAATCATCATCATTTGCAGCATCCATTGCAAAAGCCGAGAACGCGTCAAAGGACCATTTTTTCGCAGCGGCACTATGAAGAAAGTCTCGGAAGCCAAATCGACAAGACTTCAATTAAAGAGGCAGTGGTTCAGTTCTGTCAAACCCTCATAGGACATTCAGGCGTCGATTTTATAGATGAGAAAATTAATGGAGTCGCAGAGGAAGATCAGTGATGATTGAGGAATTCAGCGTTTGGCGTTGAAAATCTTAAAGCTTAATTCAAAGATCTAGCGTAGGTACAAGGCACACAGAAAACAATGTCCTCAAGGCTTTATTTCAACAGATTTTTCTTTCCAGGAAAGGACGGATATTTGTGTCGTTTTACTGCTTTGCCGTGTCCCTGGAGAGATTTCTACCGAGTGCATTTATTTCAGTTAGCAAGCCACAGAGTACAAACAACACAGCATAGTCATTCAGCAGTATGGGCATGAATGTTTCCACCATTTTGCTTTATTTATACAAATTAAATGTTCATCACCTACCTCTTTTACTAGGTTTTGGTTCCTCCTATAAAAACCATGAAGAAACGCATTGTAATGGTTCTAGATTTTATCAGAAAATTATGTAGTGAAAGGCTTTTTGTAAGCATTTTGTAAAACTTTGATATGAATGCACAGTGCCCATAGGGTCTCAGTGAGGAGGAGTTCTATCTGTCAAAGAGGATTCTGGTCTTTGGTATTTCACAGTCTGTAGCCTTCTTTATTGTGTTATATTAATAGAACATTTCATTTCATCCATCTTTCTTGTATCATGTTTTGGAATGCGAGTGGCTTACTGATTTTTGGTATGGATTCATCCTAGTTGATGCCCATGCTTGGATCAGTCAAGCGCTTTAAATATGGCTCATGCATGATATTATGTTCCATTACTCATCTAAACTATGTTTCTGCTATATTAGTTGCTTTGGGAGGGTGATTTTAAAATGCTATTATCATGTATGGATTCTTAGATTGGTAAGCCCATGCATCGTGGTATTGTATATCTGGGTATCAGCTCAATGTTAACTAGTATCTTCTCAATATTTCTTTCACTACATACACCTTCTGATAATTTATGTCTGTGATGTATTTCTGAATCGGCCCGCTTTGCAGTAAACTGTCTCTGAATTGTCTGTTTCTTTGTATTAGAGTCTGCATCTTGCCTCTGCAATATCTCTTTTCCTGTGTCAGTTTCTAAGAGTTTGGTCCCATTCTAGTTTATTTCCATGTTTACAGGAGACAGCATGTGAGTTGAGGTTGACAACTTCATACATTATATTATATGCTCCTTGCTATGCTAAGATGTCCTAGGCACTGGTCTATCACAACTCTAGGCTGTCTCTAGGAGCTACTTGATAGAATGTCTGCATCACCTCGGATTCAGATGGCTTCTCCGAATCGACAAGTGGTGTCTCCGCAGACCCTTGGCAATGGAAAATGAATGGTTCTGTTTGAGTGGCTGCGACGGAGGTCATCTTGAGGCTCGGCTTGAAAAACCCCAGTCTTGGGCAATCTTTGGACAGATGACCCACTTCATCACACTTCCTGCACCTGAAGGGGATGCCCTCGTAATCTAGCATCTGTTGCCACATCATTCCCTCAAATAACATATTGTAATTGTTGTGCAGGCCATCCCAAGTGTCAAGGAAAATCAGAATTCGAGCCACGAATTTATTACCCATGACCAAATAGGAGCGGTTGTGATCAAGGTAGTGGCCAAAGTTTTCTTCAATGTTCCAGAAGGCGGTTTCGTTCCAGAACTGAACTGGTAAGCCGGAGAGCTGCATCCAAATGGGACCAGTCCCCGCATTTCCTTTGTTGGGATCGAAGAGCGGCGACCATCTTTTGAGAAGAACCGGGCACAGTTCAATATGCCAGTACTCCTTTAGGAACCAGTCCAAATGCGCCAACATGGTGAAGCTGAGAGTAAACCAGCCACGAGTAAGAAGAGAAATCGTTGGAAGGATCTCCAGAGAGCCCCCCCAGATCTCCTTGGTCCATTGCTGTAGCCGAGCAGTCGAGTATTTCCTACCCCGAACCTTACCAACCAGCATCATGGAAGCTGTGAGCTCCAGATCATCCATCCCCCGATCTTGCCCAAAATTTGAGTTTCTGTTGAATTTGTTCCTCGCTATCTTGTGTTTCTTTCAGCGGTCTGAATAAACCTTTATGGGGTCACCTGAGCCTTCCTAATCAGATGATGAAGGTGGTTTATCTCCCCTAGGGGCATCCTCCGGAATGTTAATGAAAACCCCCGATGCCACAACTTGAGTCCCCGTGTCAGCAGATGAGGAGGGTCTGATACCACTAATGTGAAGGTTCCCCAACATCTAAGTCGTGGCACATATGTAAGATAGCACCGCGTCCTCGAAAGGTGTCGGTGACCCCAAGTCGACCACATGTATATAAGGTGTACCCGGTGTTTGGAGGCTCCAAATGCCGTTTGTCGAAAGGGAGGGTGCCTCAAAATTGATGGGTTCCAAGCCACCTTCAAATGGAGGTGAAACCCCCGCCACGGTTACATGGTCCGTCCGAGGAGAGTCCAGAAATATCAGCCCCGGGTCTGATACAATCATATCTACCACAACTGCCTCCTCCTTTTGTCCCCATATGTAACCACCCTCCAAAGGGTCATCACAGTAATCAATGAGCTCATCATAGTTACTCACAGTGGCCGACCGAGTAAAACCCCACCAGATAAAAAACTCAACCGGCAGATAAATCAGTGTAGATCCCCCACCATGAGGACCCCGTGATCCTGAAGAAGATATTCACACCCTAACCGCGAACACCAAACTGCAATATATCGACCCCACAACCTGCAGGAAGTCAGATGATGCACAGAATAAACAAATGAAATGGCCCGATAAATGAGGCCTCAACCAAGTGCGCAGCAGGTAATGCCCAACAACAAAATGGATTGTGAAAAAAAAAAGAGTGACTGATAGGCACTGTGTGCAGGTCAACTCCGAATCGAGTTCATAATAAAAATGGAGGAGACCCAATCCAATGCAAATGCGAGGAACCAGGGAAGAGAGCCGCTGCCATGGCTAGGTTTGTCACATGGTTTCCCACACATGTAAATTTTTTTTCCATGCTCCATATTTTGCATTATTTGTGTGATGTATCTCTATTTGCTGTAGATGCTTGTTTATGTTGTTGTGTATTACTGTTTATTTCTATTCAGAATATTACAACGAGCTTCATGGATGGCAAAGAATCCAGGGGTGGAAGTAAAGAGGTTTGAGCTAGCTGAGCTTGTAAGTAAAGAATTTAAAAGGGCTCTCACACCTTCTAATATCAAGGTTGGATTTAGGAGGACTGGTATATGGCCACTCAATTATGATGCTCTTATGCATGATACCACATGTAGCCAAGCATTTGAAGTGGAAGGTCAAGAAGCAGAGAATTTAGAAGAGCATGTTGGTGCCCAAGAAGATGTAGCTGTTGTTGAAGGTATAATGTCCCTTTCTGAAGGGTTGTTCTGTGGTGGTGATGATGCTGAGCATGTCAGTGAGACACAGTTCAGTGATGAACCAACTAACAATATCAATGAGGTTGTGACACCCACTGATGCAGCTGACAATGAGCAATTGACCATGCCAACCCAAGTAAGTGCACCATCATGGCTGGCAGAGGCCGTGATGAATATCACTGGAAATAATGTATCTACCACCAATGAGGATGAAAGCATGGACATGCCTTCACAACCATCAGGGTTGAACACTGAACTTGTTCATTATTTTGTGGACAATGGATCACTAGAAGAGGAGCCTATTCAACATGAAGTACCTGAAGAAGACAACAATGGGGGCCATTCAGTTGTCCCAGAAGATGAAATCCAGCAGGCAGGTCCGGAAAAGCAGAGATTACTTGGTGCATTCCTAAAGCTACCAGTAGAGAGAGTGAAGGCCTCATCAAGGAACTCAACCTCAGATTATCTTCGTTTAGGGAGGAGTTCACAATTGCTCACATCTGAAGATTATATGAATTTAATGTTTGAGTCTAAACATAAAAAGAATGAAATTCAGGAAGCTAAAAAGAGAAAGAAGGAGTTAGCCAATGAAAAGAGGGTTGCAAGGATTGCAACAGCAGAAGCTCGAGCAAAGGAAAGGTTGGAAAGACAAAAAGCAAGGGAAGATAAGGAACATCAAAAGCAATTGGCAAGGCAACAGAAAGAGGCAAGAAAGGTTCAGCAAGAGTTGGAAAAAGGACAAGGGGTGACAAGCAGAGAAGAACATGGTTCAAGATAGTTTGAGGCAAATAGGTTGATGTCTAACACGCTGGACCACATTGCAGAGCAGACACCATCATTCCAAGACCTGATTAACATCCAAGTCCCTAGCTATCAGGCAGGGGTTAGGCCCACCTCTTATACCCCTACCAGTGTAGGTTTGAATCCTAATTGTGTTTATATGACACCTGCAGTCAGTGCTGGGGTTAGTAACACAAGTGGACACTTGGGCTACTCAGTCCCACCATGGAGTCAAGCATATGGAAACATTTAGGCACCTCCTAATCATCCAATGTTGGGCAGTCCACCATACTTGGGTCAGGCAGTCAACTCAACAATTTTGGGCAATGCAGGAAATGGAAGTCATCAAGCATAGGGGTGGCATGACTTAATTTTGGTAACCACAAGGCACTGTGATTTTGGTAAGGATGAAATAGGTTTGCTAAGGATAGCATCCATGGATGTTTGGGAAGCTACAAATAGTTTCAAATTAGTATGTATCAAACAATTTCTAATTCCTACAAGTTTGTTAATTTGTTGAAGTTATAATTGCTTATTTAAAATAACACAACACTTGCCATAGCCTATATCATAATTTTTAATTTTTAACTAGTATATATCAAAAAATTTGTAATTTCTACAAAATTGTATCTTGTATTTCTCGGGAGTTAACAAATTGACAGTGTAATCCATTTCTAACTTGCTCACTTGAAAAGGAATAATCCCAATAATCAATGACACCATTAAAACAAGTGATAGCTGGTGCCATAATTTTTGTTACTTAAAGTGAAAAGACAACCCACATTCATCGACAAAAACCAGTGATAATCTTTCTGAATAGTGATTAATAATAGAGTTATGATCAATTTTGCCAAGAATACAAAAGAAACAAAAATCCCTCCATGAACATTTTCTCTGCTGAAAATATTATATGAATATAAACATCACAATTTCAATTTATATTACATCTAAACAAAATATCCCTTGAAAATTACATTCTCTTTAATGAACAGAAAAAGATACTAATAATCTTGTTAAATAATAAGGATATCAACACGGGGAGCAAACCAACAGTCTTATATAACGAAATTGTGTGTGGGAATCAGATAAAATAAATAATGCTAAAAAAATCTAATTAATCAGATAAGTGGGCAACAAACCTATATCATTATACTGGTGCAATGAAAATTACTTGCTAACTTCATCAATAAAAATCACTCAATAAAGGAGGAGACTATGAACAAAGAAACTGAATTCATATGAAAAAAGGTCTATGACACCAAATTCCAACTTCGATTTTCGCCCATTTCCCCACTTTGAATATTTGTTTCTTGCAATGAGAACAACCCTGATTGAATGATCCTACCTCTTAATTGATTAAAAATAAGTGGAATATAAAAATCATAACTACAAACCAATGCTACCCTGAAACCTTTTACCGCTTGACTGGAAGGTTTTCCCTGTTTCTAAAGAGCTGCTAAAGCATTTTAAGCAATTTCATAACTATTATTGTTTTCATAACTGCAAACAGAGGGTGTGAACAAAGAAATTGAATTCATTAAAAAAAAAAAAACAAAAAAAAACAAAAAAACAAAAAACAAACAAAAAACAAAAAAAAAACAAAACAAAAAACAAAAAAAAAAAAACCTCTGTGGAAGTGACTGTAAAATTAATACCTCAACTTTGTGAAACATGAATGCAAGACCGAGACTTCACATGCAAGTCAAAAACCTTAAGAGAAACTAGGAACAAAGGTGGTTATACCTTGTTGGAGTGAAACAATAATGCAAGACCAAGACTTCACATGCAAGTCAAAACATGTTCATATATCAATGTAAATAACACAATATGAGAAAATGTCAACATGATTAAAAACACAGTATGAGAATTTAGACAACATTATTTACACAATATGAGAAAATATCATCAAATTACTTGAAAACATGCACATAATATAAAACATTATTAACATACTTCAGCTCTGTGGTGGTTATACCTTGACTCTGTGGTGGTTATACTAATATGTAAACATCAAAATCTCAATTTACAAAAAACCCTAAACCCTAAATGTGTTAAAAAACAAAACCCTGAACCCTAAATGTGTTGGAGTGAAAAAATAATGCAAGACTGAGACTTCACATGCAAGTCAAAACATGTGCATATATCAATGTAAATAACATAGTATGAGAAAATGTCAACATTATTAACAACACAGTATCAGAATTTAGAGAACATTATTAACACAGTATGAGAAAATGTCATCAAATTAATTGAAAACATGTACAGAGTATAAAACATTATTCACATACTTCGGTTATGTGGTGGTTATACCAATATTTAAACATCAAAATCTCAATTTATAAAAAACCCTAAACCCTAAATGTGTTGGAGTGAAACAAGAATGCAAGACTGAGACGTCAGATGCAAGTCAAAACCCTCAAAACCCTTAAGAGAAACCAAGAACAAAGGTAAAATACCTCTATGGAAGTGACTGTAAAATTAAGGTTATTGAATAGAGACAACTTCATTTGCTTTACATGTGCATATATCAATGTAAATAACACAGTATGAGAAAATGTCAACATTATTAACAACACAGTATGAGAATTTAAACAACATTATTAACACAGTATGAGAATTTAGACAACATTACTAACACAGTATGAGAAAATGTCATAAAATTAATTGAAAATATGTATAGAATATAAAAAAAATATACCTCGGCTCTCGGCTCGGTGTGGATAAAAATATTTAAACATCAAAATCTCAATTTACGCAAAACCCTAAACCCTAAATGTGTTAAAAAACAAAACCCTAAACCCTAAATATGTTGGAGTGAAACAAGAATGCAAAACTGAGACTTCACATGCAAGTGAAAACCCTTAAGAGAAACCATGAACAAAGGTAAAATACCTCTATGGAAGTTATTGTGCAACTAAGGTTATTGAATATAGACAACTTGCATGTGCATATATCAATGTAAATAACACAACATGATAAATTATCAACATTATTAACAACACAATATGAGAATTTAGACAACATTATTAACACAGTATGAGAATTTATACAACAATATTAACATAGTATGAGAAAATTTACACTAAAACAGATTCCTTTTAATTAACACAAAAACCCTACCCTAAACCTAAACCAGTCAATTTACACAAAAAACAGGACACAGGAAACAAGCTCAATAGAAACATATCCTTCAAGTTAAATTTGTTAAAAAACCAGACAATTTACAGAAAACCCAAGTGTTTAAAAACACAGTAAACAAGCTCAACGGAGAAACATATCCTTAAAGTTAAATGTGTTAACAAACACATACATATGACTGGTAGGACAGAGTCCTACCTTACGACTGCTCTCCTCACCTTCCTCTCCCTCCTCGCCTTCTTCCTTGCCAACTGCATTGACTTGCAAACAATGCAAAAACCCAATCATAAAACAACCATTCACAGAGCACAAACATTAAAAAAAAATAGAAAAAACATTTAAAAAAAGGAAAACCAACACTGAAAGACGCACTTGAAAGCACAATTTAGAGCATCCAGACCTAAAAAACGCACCTGAAAACAAAATTTCGAGCATCCAGACCTGAAAACGACTCAGAGCCAAATGCAGGTAAAACCACCACAGAGCCGAGGTATAACCACCATAGATCTGAGGTATGACCACCACAGAGTCAAGGTATGGTCACCACAGAGCCGAGTATAACCACCACAGAGCCGAGTAAAACCACCACAGAGCCGAGTAAAACCACCACAGAGCCGAGGTAAAACCACCACAGGGCTGAGGTAAAACCACCACAGAGCCGAGGTATAACCACCACAGAGCCGAGGTGTAACCACCACAGAGCCGAGGTATGACCACCACAGAGCCAAGTTATGACCACCACAGAGCCGAGTATAACCGCAACAGAGCCTAGTATAACCACCACAGAGCTGAGTATAACCACCACAGAGTTGAGGTATAACCAGCACAGAGTTGAGTATAAACAACACAGAGCCGAGTATAACCACCAAAGAGCCGAGGTATAACCACATAGAGCTGAGGCATAACCACCACAGAGCCGAGGTATAACCACCATAGAGTTGAGGTTTAACCAACACAGAGCCGAGATATAACCACCACAGATCCGAGGTATAACGAGAAATTTCAATCCCCGCACTCAAACCAGGACCACAAGAGGTCGAACCAGGAGGGCACAGGTGCCATAACCCGGGATGCAGCGCGCGAAGGGAAGAGATGGAGGCATTGAGCATAGATGTAGCAACTGCGCAACAAACGGACAGGAAAACGACCAATGACCAGCCCTGGAGTTAAAATGGCTACATCTCCGACAAGCCTCTGGTTAAACGTGGGAAGGGACCGGCTCAGGAGGTCAATGACTAGCTGGAAAGGTTTCCTGTCCCTGCGACACGTACCCGTAGCATGTGGACAACTGTCGTACTCACGCATGGTATCAGACATGGCGTGGGGGACCAATCACTGCCGAGGTGTCCAATGACTGACCCGTCTCCCCTAGAATATTGCGGGTTGAGGCCTTCGGGCTTACTCCACCAATCAATTTTGGTAATGATGATGCAAATATGGTATCGACATCAATATGCGGATGATGTACTTTTGTGTTTTGCATATTATGCTAGCATTGAATTGTCCTTTAAAAAATGTTATGTTCGAACCCTTATTCACATGGATTTTATGAAGTTTTGTTCTCGTGTGTGCTTGATCTACAATTATGAGATTCGACTAATGGATGCTGGCGCTTTTAGGTTTCACATTGAGGTCCTTTATTTACATCACTTCAAGTACATGTTCAAATTTTTCACATGAACTAATTTAGGCGCACTAACTTGGAAAATTAATAATGCAGATATTTAAATGTGAAGATGAAAAACTGAGGTGCTAGCCAAATTTAGTTTAAGCGGCAAGGAAATCACATATGTGAACTTACAAAGTAGTATAATGTAGAGTTAATATTATTGTCTTTTGTCAAAGTGTTTTTGTCTGATTAATTTAAAAGTGCATAGTGTCGAAGGTCTCATTTGACTTTTCCAAGTTCCTTTCCCAATCCTTTAGCTTTCAATTTCAGGTTTGATCGATGGTACAAATTTCATAGTCTTTGGTGTTTTAATGTTTTTATTTTTAACTCTGAATGATGACTGTGAATATGTCATCTTCTTCGAAGAGTATTTTTCAATGACATTAATTATATTTTTATGGCGTGGTCGAGCAGTAAACTTAAATATTGAGCTTGGTCACTAGCTCTTCTCATCAAGTCATTGTTTATGTTTTTTCATTGGTTCTTCTCCTTTAGTCATTGTTTTCTTTTTTTTCACCTACTTATTCAATGTTGGCTTCACGATGAACCATTGTATTTTATCCTTTGTGATTTATACTTCACACCTATTTGATTTTGATTCTTGTTTGATATCTTTGTTGATTATCATTGGTCATACTTGAAACTGTTAGCACTCTGTAATTTTTTGAGGTTGCAGAAAAAATTACCAAGGTAACCACAGAACCACTTTGGAAGCTGGGATCAAGCCCTGCCATCTTCAGAGAGGGATCTCTCTATTAGATCTAGATTTGTTTGACTTAAGATATTAAGCTAGCTATCAAATTCATAGTTTTTTTGTTTTGAGATTATTGGGTTGATTAATGCCAGAAGTTACCATTAGGAAATGGAGTCAATTATTTAAATGTGGATTTGTTTCAATTTTTTTTTAAATATGGATTTCACAGGGCAAGGTATCCAAATCAATTGGATTATGGAAGCTAAATGAGATGGAAAAGAAGAAAATTTGGAGTTTTCATTAAGTAAAGAGAAATTAAGAATTCATTACTTAAATTAAGTTGAAAACATTTAAATCATTCAAAAGAAAGAAATAGAGTGTATTCAAACAAATTCTTAGTCTTCACTTTCTTTTGAGTAAAACATAATGGAAACAGTGATGAATTACTTCAGAAACACATAAACACAAGAGAGAATCACTTCACCAAAAATTTGACACGAGAATCCTGTGAAAGAGATTTCTTTATTACTGAAATGTCCACTGGAACTTTGTGGAACAACTTACAATAGTCTTCCTTGATGCAAAAAATTAACCTCTACTACTTCGAATTAAGAAGTATTTATATGCTTTGTACAAAATATCTTGATCTAACAGATCAGGATGAAGCCTAGAAATATCTAACAACTAAATACAAAATATAGTAGTGTTGAAACTGTTTTGGCTACTGGCCCTGACTTTGAGGAAACTGCTTGATAACTTGGCCCCAAAATGTGTTGCCTTGATGTCTGTTTGTTAGAGACTATTGTGCAGGTAAATCCCCTCTACGAACAGAGGCGATCACTCCAGCCCTGGAGTGGGTGTAGCAACAAGGGAACATGCTAATGCTTCAGATTCCTAGTTTATGAATGAAACTGAGTTGGGATAGATGACCTACCTTAGTTCCAATGCAGTTGTTATAGCTGTGGCAACAGTATCCTGATATTTTTCTTTACACGTCATGGTCCTTCAGCGGTGATACTCAGGTTCTTGCACAAGGATCAAAGAAAGATAACAACATACAAAACCATACTTGCATTCATAACTATCTAATTGGTCAAGGAGAACTAAACGTATTGCAAAATATCAAACACATCGAACGCAAAACAGGAACCAAAACATCAATCATGTATTAATAGGTAGAGAGAAGAAGTTTACAACCAAAAGAGCCTTGAGGTCGCTGCCTCCTTCGACGAGTCCAGTGAAACGCGTCTCAAGCATTCGTCGGGGATTAGAATTGGTGAAGCAATGGGTCTAGACTCTCTCTCAACAATGGATTCCTCTCTACTCTATCTCACACCGGCTATAGTAAGACTGTTCAGCTATTCAACCATTTCAGCTAGCTGCAACTATGTGAGAAGGATGTATTTACAGGAGAGGATGAGGTGGTTTGGGATCACTCATAAGGTGGAAGGGAGGCCTTATCCTTTGGGAGGTTTCTCAAATGTAGGAAACAAGAAGCCAAAGGAAGGTCTTCGATGTTATTCAGTCGAATAAACCATACTGACACTGCTCATGAAGTGGTTGGGAATGGAAACTTCACTTCTATTTTAAAAAATTTCCAAAACAACTCAGCGCGGGTAGTCCACTAAGACAGAGTGCCAATGGGCACAAGGGCGAGTGCTAATTTCTCTATGGGCGCGAGGCCATAACTGCCTGCCAGCGCCGACCCAAAATCATATGTTTTTGAGAGCCTGCTCCAGGAATAGTCAGCAGAGGAAATTTTCTTCTGATTGCAAGGGATGCAATGATACTTTTTGCAAGGTATGAAAATATATAGAAGTCACTGAAATGATCCTCCAATGTTCAGGATGGGGATTGAGGGAGGAGTGAAATGCTTTACGAGAACGTGTTCAAACCAAACACTGTCATCAGAAGACTTGCAAGAACAAGTACAACTGATATCTCTGATACATGAATATGTAGCATGGGCGTAGCCATCTGTAATAGAGTACATATAAAAATGAGATCCGAGGTATGGATGAAACCATCCAGCAAGAAGGATCAATAAATAGACTCAGGTATGGTCGTATCTATCCAGTCAAAAGAGTCATGCATATAGTCATGATAAACCAAAACATCTTGCAGCTTAGATTTTATCAAACAAAACCTAGGGTCTTATGCTCCATCTCGACTCGAACAAGTACAAATTCAAGCATGCGAATAAGTGAGGTGAAGTCAAACATGCAAGAAAGTCACCTCATTACCAACCAATGATGAAAGTTGTTAACAAGTGCGAGAGAAACCACCAATAATGACAATGGATCTCAAGGTACAACAAGTACAATCCTTGAAATGTGAACAGTGATGTGGCATCGAACATCCGCAGAATCACTCGATAGAAGGCCAATGATGAGGACTTGTCGTCAAATGCAAAGAACTTACCATTGAGGCATGCAAGCTCCAAGGTACCAGAAGGGAGTCTCTAAATCAGCTTCCTAGATAATGAGCTGAGGTCGATAGGAAGTGACCTGGTCGAAGGAGGGCCATAATGTTTCCCACATCATCGACATGAGACAAAGGAATAAGATGATAGTGAATCAGGACCAAAAAAAAGGATCAGAGGTTGAAAACTGCAAAAGGAAACTTCTCTTGAACATATCGGCGACACGAGTCCGGAATTTTGCAATATTTGACATCAAGGGATATGAGGTCATGATGATGTGGAAAAGAGTAGATGAGAGGTAAAAATATATTACCCAAACTCATGGAGGCAAAAATGACAAAATGAGATGTCCCCAACCCGACACGAATGCAAATGAGTGTCATTTTCAAGAGCGACATATTGCCGACACAACTGAGAACTGGTTCCATTTTCCCCCACCATTGCTGGCGAGTACCCCAATTATTTTTGGAAACAAACTTGAAGGTGATAGCATGTGCTTGTCATGTAAGTTTTTCCTTCGGAAAAATTCATCCTATTACATTTTACGAGCCCTAGGAAATAGGAACTCGGTTACGTCATGGCGATGGTTTCCAATGTCATTTAGGTCTTAACGAGTCTGAAAAAGGAAGAACTTGGCATATTTTCATGTTTAGAGAGTTTGAAAAAAAGTGGAAAAGAAAAATCCAAAAGGTCCCTTTCCGTAGGTAGTCTCACATATCCAAAAAGGTAGAAAACTATGTCTGAGAGAACCTCTTAGTCGCGATAGGCTAAGGTATTCCTTTTTCGTAAATAATCCATCCCAGCCCGAAAAAGGGGTAAACGTATATTGGGTAGATATCATTTCGAAACCTTTTAATGAGTTCAAAACGACAAGAGTTGTTATGAGGAATTATGGATTAAAGATAAAACACATTCCCTAAATGTAGTGCTATGCATTTAGAACAACAGATCAAATACTTTTCATATACTTTTCCTAACAGTAAATAGACACACAGAATAGATTAAGAAACTTACTTGGAGTCCAAGCGCTTCCTATTCTCCTTTTGTCGATCTTGCTGTAGCTTCCAATCCAATCTAGATCGCCAAAATGTTTCCTGTAAGTATGAACACTAAACAACAAATATATTGCAATATACAGATGGCTATTCACATTAATCAGTTAAATCAATGAAACATGAAACATATACATCATATAAGAATCCATAATCTGAAAGACAGAAGCTTATACATATACATATGTGGGAAAGTAAGCAACAACCTTTATTAATGGATAGAAGGGGAGGTTACAACCAACGATTGATTTGATGTCACCAACTCCAGCATCATCCCAGCCTCATCACAATGAACATCTCTCTAGCAGCATATCACTCAAATCAAACCCTCAATTGAGATTTCAACAACATTTCTGTACCAAATTTCTTCCTTTTTCAAGCACTAGGATCTGTGCTCAAATTATAGATGAGCTGAAGGTAGTTTCAAAATCAATTAATTTCTAATAATAGGCAATACATATTCCCAAGCTCAGAGGTGTTGAATGGACACATGGATTAAAAGTTTGACACATATGCACTCTTATAAGGCACTGGCCATGTGGAGATTCCGGAATAATGAGAATTTCGCTCCCAATTGACCAACGCACCCTTGAGTGTCGGGAAGTGATTTACAGAGCACCCTTGAATGGAGGTGACTGCATATGCAAAGCAGTTATTCCCTTGAGAGACTCTTTTGGTGAGCTCATAGGTGATATAACATGTAATTCAAATCTTGGAAACCTTGCAATGGAAGTCATGGATGATCTGTTCTTGTTCTTTGTCTTAGGGCATGTACCAATTGAAATTATAGGGGATGATAGACCCTATTCATTGGTTTTGGGGATGATGTCCAGTTTAACCAGGTCATTGGGAATGGTGCCCAAATTTACCTATAACATATTGCCCCCTGAAGCATGAAGTCAAGATAATAATAACAATATGTTTTGAATGAAATTCTTTACACTGTGATGGGATGGAGCTAAAGGGGAGTGGCGACCTGCATCAATCTTACAATACATTACATCATGATATATCCTCTTGATCATGAATTTTTGAGGGAAGGCATTCCCATGCTCAACACATAAATTATCTAATAACATGTACATAGTGCAGAAAGTCGTCTACATTAGAATGTTGCCCAATACAGACATGCCTATAGATATAGGCCCATGTTTGGATGACGATCTGTATGTAAGGTCATCATATAGATGATGTGTACAATGATCTTGAAATCGTAGTTTGGATGGATGAAACTAGATCTGGGGTCTTCTTATCTCGTTCACTCGATCGTTTGGGTACAAGTCTAGCCACGCGAATATATGATTTGTAGTCGAACATGGTAAGACATCGTTTGATTACCAGCCAATGATGTGAGCTGTTAACAAACGCGAGAGAACCACCATTAATGTTAATGGCCCTCAAGGCACTATAGTATATTTCTAAGGTGTGAATATATGATTTGATGTCGAATGCCAAACAAAATCTTTCGGTCAAAAATCCGGAAGCGAGGATCTTGTCGATGCTGTAACAAGCCTCATGGTACTAGAATATGATGTTTCTAAGTGAACTTCCTGGATAATTATTTGTCGTCGACAGGAAGTTACTTTATTGTGAAACGGGAGTTATTGATTTTAGAGACAAAGTATTACTTGATATAGCAATGTTCGAGGATGACTGTCATGAGAATGAAGGTTTATGAGTATTGCAGAAGGATGAGTATTCACTGGATGACTTCTCTTGAACATATTAGCGAAACTGAGATGAGTTGGAAACATTGACCCAAAACCAAAGTGAAGGTAAGATGAACCATAGGCATGAATGAAACGTTAAGAATATTACCCAACCCAAACAGTCACAGTGATGGAGTGAAGTGTGATATTCAAGAGCGACCTGCTACCGTAAAAAGTTCTATTCACTTTTCCAAATTTTCCCCGGTCATTTGTCGACCAGTACCTCTTTATTTTTTAACAAGCTTGAGGATGATAACATATGCTTGATCTATAATTTAACCCTTCAATCGAATAATGTATCTCTATTTAATAATTTAACGAGTCTAGCAATGAATGAAACTTGATTTTTGCCATGATCGACAAGCCCGTCGCTATTTTATGTTTTAACGAGCCTAACGAAAGTGACGGCCCAGTCCTTTTTCATATTTAGAGAGTTTGAAAAAGAGGACGAAAGAAAACTCCATAAGTAATTTTTCATAAAGTTGTCTCTCAGATCCGAAAAAGTGTAAAATAATATCTGAGAGAACCTCCTAGCCATGTTCGATTGAGGCATTCATTTTTCGTAAATAATCTATCTCAGTTCGGAAAAGGGTTAAACTTATACTGAGTAGATATCAATTCATTTACTTTTACGAGCTCGAAAAGACAAGTGCTCGGCAATATTTTCACATTATTGGAGTCTGAAAAGAGCTAAAAGAAGACTCTAGGGGTTCCTTTTTCGCTGTTATCGAAGCTTGAAAAAGAGATAAAAGCATGCTTCAAATCCCTTTTCATTTTTAACAAAGCTCGAAAAATAAGGATAAAAGTATGCTTTGCGGTCAAATCATTCTTGAAATAAGTCTGCACAACTAATTTGCTCATCAGTTGTAAAAACTGTTCAGAACAACATCAAATGGATTAAAAATACTTGTTTCATGATAAAAATAGAATGAAAACATAGTCTTTGCAAATAATCAAATGACTAATAAAAAGAGTTTTACTATTCATTTTACCATTAGAAAGTTACCATTTGCATTTTGGAGCTTTGAACCTGTTTTTGCCCTCGAACTTTAGCCGTTGATTGCAATCGATTCTGTGGACGGTTTTCATCGTTGTTTGATCCAGGTTGGTGCCATGAACCCTCTCTTTCTTTCAATAGTCAATTCATTTCCTTTCATTGCAAATTTTAGGGATTTGGGCCCCTTAGGGTAAATTCTTTTTCCAAAGAGGGAAACACACCCTTAAGCATCGAAAAATGCATTATAGAGCACCTAAATTGAAGTCTAGGTGCATATGCAACGTACTGTCCCTTGTTCAAGACTGCATTGGGCGCAATTCTCATTTTTTATTTTTGCAATGTACCCAAAATTTGCCTAATTTTTTGCATGAAAAGGAGTCTAATGGGTCTTATGGTTATGTTTCAGGATTCCATCAGACTAGAATGACGATTACTTGGAGAGAAAGAGAGCATGAAGAACAAAATATGGTTGCCCTAAATGATCCGGGTACAGTAAGAGCCCTAAGAGATTGTGGGTTGTTAAAGTACTTCCGCTTGTCAGGGATGAGGCAACAAATAGAACTCTTGGAATTCCTAGTTCGAGCATGGGATCTAGCTATTGAGGCATTTCACATTAGGAACAAAGTGGTTCCTATTACAGTGGAGGATGTATACTTTCTTACAGGCTTGTCAAGGAGAGGCTTTCCTATTTCCCTCTCGGGGTATGCTCTCGGAGGAGAGACTGTGAGAGATTATGTTTTGCAATATTGCTATCCAAGGGCAGAGCCAAGGAAGGATGGAAAAATAAACATCTGTGATGTTCGAGATTTGCCTTTGAGAACCATTCTTTTCACGATCGCAAAAATTTTCGGCACCGTTACACTACATGTAGCGAATAGATCATATATGCAGTATGCGCTAGAGTGCATGGAGCCAACAGTCTTCAACTGGTCTGAAGATGTACTTTCTCAGATAAAAGAACAACTGAACAAGGCAAAGGGAGGAAGGAAGAAAAATTTCAGTTATGGTTCGATCCTCATTTCATTTTCCTTAGAGCGGATTCCACTGATGAAACCTCAGCATGTGACACTGGGTGTGTCTAAGCCTAGAGATCCGAGAATGTAGAGATGGGTAGAACTAATGGCTAGGCATGCAAGCCAATCATCCATTGTGTTCTCGACTACGTTCTTCGCCTAGTTCAGGCAATAGGTTGTCACAATCAGTGAGTATGCATACGTAGCTGTCAATTTCTGAGGAGATCCATAATTAGCATTACCAGAAGGTGCTCAGTGGGGTGCAATAGGTAAGAATGTTTTGACCATGTTTTTAATTTTTATAAGGTTTATACAATGTTTTTGTATTTTGATGTTTTCCAAAGAATAAACTAAATTTTTATTGTAATGCATATGTTGGTCGAGTTCAACCGGTGGAGGAACTAGAGCATGGAGCAGATGAGCTAGCAGAGAGGGTTGTCGGGAGAGCAGTCCTTCAGGATTTAGACATGGTTGAGACTATGTCTTAGCTTCGGAAGCACATAGAGGGGTTGACCTTCAGGATTCCGGATTGCTGGATTGAAGAGTTACCCATGTGACTGCAGCACCACACTATAGGTGTTCCTAACCACTAGATGCAGTTATTGCGTAGGATAGCTAGATCTATAACATGTTACCATGAGCATCACTAGTTTACTTTTGACAAGTTGCATACATTTTGAGGTCAGATGACCAATGTGTCTTGGGCACAATTTTTTGTAAAAACCTATAACTATCTATCTATTTTATTTTAGTATTTTCCTATGTTTATTGCATAATCTTATTCAATTATGTGAATGTATCTTTACATGTGTTGCAAATGTCTGTCTAAAACTTGATTAGCCAAAGAATCAGTCAATGTGTTCAAGTTTATGGAAATGTGTTGATATTGAATAAAATCAAAGTGTCTTTCCAAAAGTTGAACTCTTAGGAATGGTTGAGGCCTCAGAAATCTGTGGCAACAACAAGGGGGTTAACCACCTGGTTCGGCCCTTAAGACAGTTCCTTTTCTATTTGGGATAGTGGCTCCGACTGGATATAATGGGACTAGTTTCCCAGAATTGGTTTTTTGTTTGATTGTTAGGTTTCTCTCAAGGGATTTACATGAAGAATTACTAAAAACTAAAGCAAATTTATTCTAACATGCAAAACTTAAATTGAAACTATTTTAATCTAACCCAAGATAATACTACTTCGATGCGATCTAAAATGATATCTATTCAATCTGTGATGATTAAGATCATCACATATTTAATAGAATTATTAATTTGTAAGATGATTCTCTTGAAAAATAATTAATCAAAAGAAAATGAGAAACATATTACATATATTTGATGATCATATATAAAAAACAAATCAATTCCTATCTTTATATCGTATAGTAGTGTAACTGATATTTCATAAAAAAACAATTGATTTCATATATCATTCATGAAAGCTGGATTCATCACTAATATTCAAAACAAAACTAGCATACATGATAATATTACCAAATGTGTACCGTCTTATTCATTTGATCAATGATAATAGGCCACATTAAACTCATACATCAGTAAGTGTTCCAAAGAATATAGAAGTGCATCAACAATGATCAACAAAATGATATGTAACTGAAATGGCCGTGTTCCATTATTTCATCAAGACATCCAAAAACTTACTTACAATTAAGCATTCTTTGTGAATGTTCTCAATAAAATTCTAGACCCTTCTCTAAATGCATGAGAAGGGTTTAAAAACTATGCTAATTACCTACAAAAAGATTATACAAAATATCTTATGAGGTGGTTTCAAACAACCTTCCTCATCTTTAGTATCTATTTGCTAAAAATTGAATTTATATAAAACAAACAAACTAATAATCATGCTGGGTGATAAGTTACTGCCAGTTGTGCTTTTTGCTCACAAATGTCGGACATCGGTTGAACTTGTGGAGGTTTGCCGGATTCTACCTTCATTTGTGCAGCAAATATAGCGTCCAGTAAAAGTGGCTGTATTCTCTGTATGGAGTTCAGAAAACAGTTTAGTGTCATGATCCGACTGTGTGGTTTGACCAATAGCTGCAAGTGTGCTTCCCAATCAATTTTCTTTAGCTGTAGAAGTGCTTCTTCCCTAATTTTACTAGATTCTTTCCAACTTTGTTCTAAATATTTGATATCAAGAAGAGATTTGAAATTTCCTTCTCTGATGAGCCCGGAAGTATGTAATATATGGTTAATAATTTTGACCATATTCTTTGATATACCTGCTGCTCTGGCTATGACTAATTCTGCTTGTTTCACTTGTGCATCCAAGTCTGTAAAAAGAATATCTTTGAAAGTTTCCTTGATCTTTCAGAGATCTGACTTCTTCCCTTCTTCTATATCTTTCCATTCAATATAATTAGAGATTTTGATATTAAGTTCATTGAATTCAATCCTTTGATCAATGACTATGTTTGTTAATTGTTCACTGATTTCTAGACGTGGAATTATGTTTGACATTTTTACAACAAACAGGTTTTGTTGTTTTGAGAGTAAGGCACTTAATGTCGATGCTTCTTTTATGAATTCCTCTGCAGTAGGAATTCCTTCATATTTGGTAAGATCTTCTCTCAATTGTTCAATCAGTGAATTTTTTCTAGATAAGTATTTTCATGACCTTAAGCATTTCCATCTCTTGTTGTACTTTGAGAAGTTGATGTTCCACTTTTTGATTTAAACTTTTTCTTTCTTCATCTAGCTGTTGTTATAATTCCATGATTTTGACATCCTTTTCTTGAATCAAAATAGATACTTCTACTGCCTTATCAATTGTCACAGTGGTGTATGCACCAGTGAATTGAGATAACTGAGCTAAATTTCCAATCGGATTTGATGGAGTATCTTTCCATACTACTTCCATAACTTCATTCCCCGGGGGTGTTTCAATCCTTGTTCTTTTCCTCTGTTTTCTTACTACAACCTTATGAAGATGGCTATAGAACACATCTAGTGGGGGAATATCAGTCACCTTGAGGATAATATCATCAGTCAGATCTGTAGGAATGATTTATGTTTCTTGGGAGATTACCTCAGGAGTTTCAATGATTTCCTTAGTTGAAACTATTTGTTCACGTGGAGTTTGGAATTCTGTATTTTTCTGTGATGATAATGCCTTTGGAGTATTTGTGAATGCATTATTGAATGAAGTACATATTTTATGTAATTCACTTTGATTTTGTGAATTTGATTGTTTTGCTCTGATTTCTTGAATTGCTTTAATCATATAACTGGTTATCAAAACATCCTGTGGAATCCGCCTGAGTCTCTTTTCTCTGAATTCATTGATTTTCTGTATTTCTTCTGGATTTAGGTTCACTTTGAGAAAATTTAAGATTTCTTCAAAAGTCCCAGCATATTGCAAAATATCTTCAAATCTATCATCAATGTGTATAATAGGTTTGATTTTGATTGAAAAAGTGAAATTTTTAGCAACCTTTTCTGGGTCGACCTGCCTAGAGAGTAAAACGGGGAGCTTCAACAGCTCAATATTCTAACATTCTTTCAATGCATGACTAACATTTCTGAGTGTAAATGAACCACATGAAATTGGAAAACTTGGCCATAAATACTTTTTACTGTCTTTCAAAGATTTAGTGAGTCCATTACCAACTGTTTGGTAAGCAACTTCTCTTGCGACAGTGGAGGTGACGGTACCGATCGAGCATGGGCCGACGCATATGGATACAACTTTAGGACATCACACCATGGGACGTGTAGGAGAATTCATCATTGGGCAGTGGTCTGTAGATGAGCATGGAGATGCATGGGGATGTATTGGAGTATGTCAGACTTCATTGTGGAGTAGGAGTGCTTTCCATTGCATTGAGTACATGCGGGGAGTGATAGGTGCGGCGATGCAAGATGGACACATGATGGTACATGACATTATAGTTATTGCCAGGGTATCCACTGGTGTACAGGGGAAGGTTACAGAATACAGTGGTAGGTCGAGGATTACAGTAATACTTGGTCATATGTAGTGACACATGATGCAGAGCAGTGGGCTCTTGGAGCGTTGCCTCCAAAGAGACATATGGACAGGGGCAGTAGGTGTACCATGGGATGCAACTCACCCCTTGAAACTCTCAATTTAGGCCACAGGGCATGGGAGGCTCACCTTAGACCGTTGGATGAGGTACCTCATGTCATGAGATGGGAGGAGACTCTCCAGTTGAGACACTTGGTAGGTCCGCGAATCGACAGATCCAAGCTTACAGACAGTATGGTTGATTGCCAAGGTAGCATATGTTCCACCCATGGGCTCACATTTGAGGGACAGTGGATGATATATTTCATCTACAGGAGGGTATTTAGGCTCTGAGCAGTATCCAGGTGTATCAACAGGAGTTGGGATAGTGGGTATCATGACGTGGTTTGGTAGGAGCAGGGTAGGTATGCATGTGTAGGACAGACTCCTGATACCCGGGGTCCACCGAGGGGATACACAAAGGGGTCAGAGATGAGGGCCAGATGGGTTCTAGCAGGTAGCAGCACTATGTGGCGGCGTCCTGCGGGGAGTGGGAGTTGTGAGCTCCCCGTATTGTTGGGGGTTCCAGGGGTCTGTTGGCCAGGTGGCTCACTCTCCTTTGTGATGAGCAGGGACAAAGCAGACGGTGATCCAATCCACCTTGGTTTTAACATGAGAGAGAGCATTGAGATCTCCATCGCATGGCGAGGCAGAATTATTATGTTGTTGCTCGGGGTCACGATCGGCAATGGAGGGGTAGATATCAACATCATGGAGATGCCCGAGTAGCATGAGCTTTTCCTTCACAGATTTCTTACCACGAGGCCCCAAGAGAGAGGGATACAATCTATGCACGATGGGGGTATCTCATAGTTAGAGTGGCGCAACGACAACATGGTGGCACCTCTACGAGATTAGCAGGGGACCTGAACATTACAACTCTACACAGCTCGATAACCTCTAGGGGTGAGTTGTATACAGCATGGGGAGATCATGTAGATATTCCATTGGGCTTTAACGAATCACTGGTGGAGTGGGGGACTTCATTATCTTGGCAGGATGGTGAGTGGAGCAAGAGGGGCTTCATGTTGGACAAGACGACATGGGATCTTGGAATTGAGAGATCCCTTCATATCAGGGCGATGCAAAGGATAGGGAAGATTCAGTGGCGCATCTGGGACGCAGGCACATTTTGCAGTGGCAGTGGGGAGCATTAGCCAAAGAAAAGGCTTGTTTAGGCATTGCTGGAGGACAAGAAATTTTTGGCAGGGAGGACTGTAATATCCCCAAATTAGCAGTAAGCTAATTGGGACATTAATTTTGATTAATTTCAGCAAATATTAATGTTTGGAGGAAATAAAGAGGTGAGGGGACCCATGAATAAAAAATTATAATAAAAGCACTTCCCTAAAGTCACTTCAGCATATAATTATTTGGCATCATGGGGCCTAGGAGGACGAAGTGGCAGTGTGAGGGAAGAGGTAGTGTGGGCCCATGACAATGCAAATGAGAGAGGGACAATGTAGTTGGTGGGGCCCGGGTGAGAGCAAGGCTCTCAAAGCGTAAAACGGGGAAGAGGCTCCTCATTCTGTAATTCCATTATGCATCTATGATTTCTGTCTTTTGACATTGAGCACGCTTTTGCTGTTGAGCGAAGTATGTAAGTGTTGTTTAGCACACCGGGTGTCTCTGAGCAGAGATCCCAACCTCAGCCCCAGGGGACTTCGAGTGCATGCTCGGGTGAGGAGTTTATCCATTGTTTTGTAGGAGGGAGACATAGCATCTTCAGCTAGGAATTACACATTTGCTTGGGCAGTGCAGTCTCTGGGAGAGATCACGCATTTTGTGGTAGAGGCAATTCTGGGAGTGAGGATTTATCAGGGGATTCAGCCTGAGATAGTGTGAAGGGATCATCCCTTCACTATTTCATCATTTTGGTACAAGAGGAGGCCATTATTTGCAGAGGATCATTCAGGGCCAACGTGTTTCACTGGGATAACATTATTCCTTAAGGGAGGTCAAATTTTGGGGTCATCCATTCCGGAATTCCTTTCTGGGCTTTTCTGGGTATTTGGAGGAGAGTTCATTCCCAGAGTTTCACATTTTTATGAGTAGGGGAACAACCCCAAAGAGCTATTCCATTTCAATAGTAACAGCAGTACGACAGCAACAACAACGTCATTCATAGATTACATAGTCCTTGGTTGAGCAGCCATTCAGTGAGCATTTATGAGAGTATTTCCAACATGTCGAGTGCAAAACAAGGTGCCATCATTCTGATCACCGTTGTACTCATTGCATCTCTCAATTCATAATAAAATGGCTCAGCGTTTCTCCATATTTTGCATTTTTTTCGCAAAGGAAAAATTCATAATCTTTCATTAAGTTAGAAAAATTACATGTTACATTTTACAAATATGTGATCCAGTAGATGCATATATATAGCTGACTGCATATATCATTAGTGATGTACAAAAATTTTCAGAAGGGTTCCAATAAACAAAGTAAGTTTGGTGCATAACTTACTAGTAATGGAAACCCATAATCAAAATAAAGATCGTTTTTTACAATGGTTGTGGAATATTTACCAGAGTACATGTATCAAAAATATAGATAAAGTTAATATTCAAAATGTATAATCAAAATTGCAGTTATGTGCCAACTGCATGCGGCTCTCGTATTGTATCGATGAAGGGCCGATGGAAGTAACTATACACCTGTGCAACAATGTGTTTTGTAATGTGCCAATCTCCCCAATCTAGCTCCGCAGCTTCCTTGGAAAGTTTGTCTGCCACTTTGTTCCGATTCATGTAAATATGAGTGATAGAAATGGAATCAAATAATGATTTGAGATGATGAACCTCCCTCAGTAAAGCAGATAGTGTGTGCGAGTGACATTGTGCAAGTGAGTTGAACCAGTTTATCACAATAAGGGAGTCGCCAAAAATATGAAGGGTGTTGCAGTTTTTTTCCCGGGCAAAAATCAGTAGAAGTCTTAAACATTAAAGTTCGGCAAAATTATTTGTACCCTGCCGCAAACCCATTTTGAGGTGATAATGATGGAGCTCAATGATGTAGAGTATAGCCCCCCCCACATCTCTGTTGGTTAGCCACGCCATCAAAATAGGCCCAAGGCCGAGTGCGATCAATAATTTTCAGAGTGTCAAAACACACAGGTTGATGGTTGTCATCATCAGGGATCAATCTATAGTAGGCCACTGTCAGTGAACAAATACGGTTAGTGCTCACCGATTTTTTTTCAAATATGTGCAAATTCCTGTGTATCCATAATTCCCAAGCGAATATCAAATGAAGGTTACGCAATTTTGTGATTGTAGTGTTCGACCGCCACCAAGTAGTCCAGGCATCCATGATTGTAGGTCCATGCTAGAGTTGTGAGCATCCCAGCTCACGTGTGACAAATAGCCAGATGCGTTGAATATTAGGGCAATGCGGGAAAAGGTGCAATGCATCCTCCGCATGAGATAGGCAGTAATAGCATCTGGAGGGTCCATGATAAGCACGTCTATGCAAATATTCAACAGTAGGGATGCAATCCTGAAGTATACACCAGAAAATTAATCAGAATTTATGGGGAGCCTTAAGTTTCTACATTTCCTGCCACCACCAGAGCTTTTCTTGTGGTTCCTTGTGAAAGTAGAGAGCCAAATAGCCAAATTTAGGAGTATAACTGCCCTTTGGTGAGAGAGCCTAGATCAATTGATCCTCCTGAACTGATAGACGTATATGTGATGCTTGTAGAGCTCTGATATAAAGATCCCAGTTGTTATTGCCTAAATCTACCTCAGGCTGAAGAAGGCAGAATCTAGGGTAACATCAAACCACGCTTAATCTGGTAGCTAGCCCTACTAGATCAGGAGGGGGCTCTCTCCAGGTCAATCTCAGCAAAAATAATCAATGGGGCTTGAGATGACTTGAAATAAAGGCTGATTTTAGGCTAGGTATATAAGTAAAGGAGTTTGATTTTGATTTTGGGGGTTTTGTTGGAATCAAAGGGAAAGGCAGTTTTGGGTTCGGGGATGAGGCCTAGTTTTTGCAGAGTTCTGAATGGGGCAAGGAAGGCAATTGTTTTGATGCTTTGGATTGAATGAATGGATAGTTCAGATCGGTGAGGAGCTGAAGAGGGCAAGAGGCTTTCAAGAATCCTCTTCAAATAGATGAAAACATGGAAAATTAAACAAAACTCAAAGGCAGAGCAAAGCAATCTAATGAATTCCACCTTTATCACTCATTTGTTTAATTTAAGAAGAAAATAGGAAGGGAAACGGTACACATCAAACATTATTAAACTTACAATCACTGAGAGAAACACACCATCAAAACATAGAGCCACATGGATCCCAAAGAGTGCTGCAAACCCTGGTCTTTCCTTTACCAAAATGCAGAGATGAAATGTACAATAGAGCTCCAAGCAATCCCAAGTGTCCAACCCTGAAAATGACTGAAGAAATACAAGATATAGACCAGCCTAAATCATCCCCATGCCTCTAGGGGTCGAGCTCACCATTATAGGAGCTGTTTCAACAAGATCTAAACTAAGAACTGGAAAATAGGCAATGAAACGGCTTGCCTCTATAAGATAGGAAACTGATTCATTCAGTTACGTTTCACTTTTTGGTAAATGAATCTACTTGAAAAAAGTCATGAAATTACATCAAGTTACATCAAGAGCTGTACATATGAGGATAAAAAAGTCAAACTGGCCAAAACTAGGTGAAAATCTGAACTGCTGAGTGAAAATTAGGCCAAATTTCCCAATGCGCCGCGCCTGAAATCTCTATGCGTAGCGCCACTTTGAGGCTGATTTTTAGGGCCTTCTCGAAGTCCAAATTGAGTGTAGGATAGCTCGTTGGAAAGATATACCTGTATAATTTCAAATAAAATTATAATTTCTGAATTTAGTTGCCATTTTCCCCTCCAAAAATCAAATCTCCCAAGACTGCTTCCCGTGTGTCCAAAAAGTGGCAGAAAGGCCATTTTTAAGGTGTTTTTGACCCTTCAAGCAACCCAAAACTTGTCAAAATACTTAGGTAATGGATAGGAATGCATAAATTTTGATGAAAAATCCAGAAATACAAAGTTTTACTCAAAAGGAGCTGCCAATGATAAGCGTGCACCAAGTGGCACTACGCGTCAGGCAGGAAAATCTGTTTTAAGGCCAAAAATTTCAAAATTGACAAAAAGTCTCCCAAATTTCTTGAAATTTGGGCTGAATGTCCACCATTAAGTTCTATGCTAGGCCAAAGGAGCTTCAGAAAAAATTTGGATTTTATCATGCCTTTTTCAACGCTTTAGTGCCCTTTTTAGTCTTGCTTTCAAGATCTTGATCCTCACTTTATTAACATGATTTCGCGCCCAATAATGGTTCTTCATGTGCCTGAGAATGTTATTTTCCTTGTTTTCCTTCTCCAAAAGATTCTCCAGATGAATATTGACCCTCTCAAGCCAAGTCTCTCTATCAGCCTCAATCTCCTGCTCAATGGCCGTCATCTCTATTTGGCTTCTTTGGGCAACTTGCCGGTTTTCACGGATGTTTTGCAACTCCATGATTGTTTGCTGATCTTCCAACTGTTTTATTTGCTACTCCAAGTAACTTATGATCCATTGGGCTCTCTGAAATTTGACGGTAAATGTGTCAATCTTCGCCTTCTGCTCCTGAATAGTCTCTCTCAACTTTGAGCTTGGAGAGCTCAGATCCTCATCAATCAGTATGAAACCTGTGTCTTGGCCTCTTGAAGGTCCCTCATCCTGCATAGGCCTATTACCTCTATCCTGTACCTCTACCTGTATTTCTGATGATGGAAACGAGACCCTTTCCACCCCAGGTGGAGATAGTACTCACCAGGCTGCTCCAAATAATCCTTTAGTGCCTCTCTGATAAGTGACATATGTCGGCACACTAGTAATCTCTACCTTCTGACCTCCATACTGATGTGAAGGTTCACCTGCATCATGGACAACCTCTAGAGGAACCTGAGGAGCTGTGAAGAAATCATGGGAAATGAAATCCTCCCATGAAATACCCGCAATTAAGCCGATGTACAACCACGATCTCGATGAGTGCATAGTGACAACATCGTTGTATCAAGTACTTGGGGTTTTCTTCTGAGACAAGAGGCATCATTTCCTCGATTAGTTCCGGCACATGAAATAAGGAATGTCTATCATCCTCACCTTGTGAAATGCATCAATAACTCCGATGTGGTAGGCATAGAGGCGGAAATCGGCCCCTCACCGAAATATCTATAATGAGTTTCATCGAAGCGCATAGATTCCTTGTGGAACCTAATGGAACACCCCATCGAGTTACTCTCACAAAGCAGGGCCCTATATGGTCTATGACACTCATTCCACCTGCCTATGTCTTTTGTTCCACCGTTCACCCACATTCGGTATTCTGGTTGCTTGAGAGATGGTTTCCGGTGTCAAAGTGAAATTTACACCAGCAAGAGTTACCTGACCATCATGTAAATGCAATAGAAACAAACGAGCCAACTCCTGATGACAATGAATCCTAGCAATCATTTCACAAAACTAATAGCATGACTGCTCTCGAAAACATGCCATGGAAAGTGGGAAAGCCTGTAATTCTGTCAACGAGGTGGGCTCCTCTCTCACATGTCTGCCACCTTTACAAGGCCTTCTAGGTGCATGTAGCTCAGTGGTGGAATCACTATCTCAGTCATATGATGTATCAGTGTCTGTCTCCATGGTGTTCAAGGTCTATGCAAGGTGTATGCTGGCTTGTATGAGATGAAAATGAGAATTTGGGTGTTTTTGTTTTAATTGCCAAATGTATGGTAGTATGGGAGGGACTGTGGGGAAATAGGTGAGTAGGAACAATGAAGTTTTGTCAAGTGGAATTTTCCTTTTGAAAACTTGTGATTTGACAAATGTAGAGACAAGGGACAGCCACTTGATTTTTAGGATAAACTTGGGATTTGGGGAAACTTTTACAAATGGGATAGGGACAATGGGAATGAGATGGTATGAGTGGCTTTAGGGATGTAGGGAATAGGGGATGGGCTGTAGTGATAGGATAACAGTGAGGGGGAGTAACAACAAGGTGGGGAATGGAGTATTTGGCACCAAAATCAATTTTAAAACTTCAGCTTCAAAACCCTAAGAAAGCAATCTTTCAAAAAAATGATAGGGTTTGACCTTTTTGTATTAAATTCTCATAATCCATCTTCAAACATTTTGAAATGGCAACTAGAGGGTCACATGAACTTACTTGAGCAGAAAAAACCGAGTCAATTTGAGTTTTAGGAAGCAATGACCAAAAATTTGTGTTGTCTGCCCTGTGCTCCGCGACCACTGCCCAGTGCGTCGCGCCCTTTCTATGTGCCGCGACAGTTCAAATTTGCACAGTGAAGAGTGGCCCTATACGCCGCGCTCAGCCAATGCGCTGTGACAGTTGCCCAGTGCACCGCACCAGCTAATTTCACCACAGTTCGGCCTCCAAACCTATTTCTTCACTCCTCCACGATTTTCTTTGGCTCATTGATGTATTGGCTTGCAAATGAATTGTTGAAATACAAAAATATATTTATGCCAAAGACTTTAATTTTTGATTTGAAAAACCCACTTTATAATGTTTGAAAACTTTGGCACTTTTCAAATGAACTCTGTTTTGCTTGCTTTTTGATTTTTGGACTGAATGATGAATTTCTTGTCTGTTCTGTAGGGATGGATGGCATGGAACTTTTGGCAAAGGTGACCAGGGCTACAAATGAAGCATTATTACAACTAAAGAACTTAAAAATTACATTGCATTTGTTACAAAAGGATAAAATAGACAATTTTTCTTCAAAACAGAGTTTTGAGGAAAAATCATTATCAAGCATTATGATGATGAAATTTTTGTAGTGAAACCTTATTTGAAGCTTCCTCATGTGCCTATTGACATTATTAGACACTCTGAAGACCAAATTAACGAAACCCTACACCTAATGAGACTAAAAACCCTAAAATTACTCTTTTCCGACCAAGAGGCCAAACATAACTGTAAATGTTTTTGATGAACAGAACTAGACTAGCAGGTACATGACACGAGGGATATAAGTGACAAGACCCTACCGTCAGATGATCCATGCTCTTAATGGAATGCAACTGACTGAACTGAATGAGACTCCTAAAATGAAATGCAACTAGAGAAATTTAATCTCTGACGGAGGGATGAAGATACCGACTCTAACACTAGTCACGCCAACCATCCTGTGGAATGGCCAATTCAGAAGCTGATAACCAGTGCTGTGATTTCCAATCCATTCAAGCCGGGTCAGAAATCTATGCAAGAAATCGAATCCCTCTGAAATCCAAATGCTTAGTGATCCATTGAGGTAACTTGTGATGTTCACTGTTGCCAGCCCACGAGTTCGAGCCCACTCGAACATAGTTACCTGTGCCAAATTGCCAAGAGAGTCCTTTTTGAATGAGAGGAGCAAC